>LR749904.1:228637-266840 GCA_902729485.2 Mus minutoides
GGCGCGGGGGGGCGGGTGTTCTGGCTGGGAGAGGCCCAGCCTCCGGTGGGGCGGAGTTCTCAGTTCCTGCCCCTGGAGTGAACTGCTGACCCGCTGCTCCCAAAACCACCTCTGCACTCACGCGTAACCCCAATGCGATCTTAAAGTCCTGGGGTGTCCCTAGCTGTGTCCGCTGGGCTCAGAGGAAAGATGGCGCTGCGGTGCGGGTGTTCTGGCTGGGAGAGGCCCAGCCTCCGGTGGGGCGGAGTTCTCAGTTCCTGCCCCTGGGAGGAACTGCTGACCTGCTGCTCCCAAAACCACCTCTGCACTCACGCGTAACCCCAATGCGATCTTAAAGTCCTGGGGTGTCCCTAGCTGTCGTGTCTCTGGTTTTATGTGGAGGTCTTTGATCCACTTAGACTGAGCTTTGTACAAGGAGATAAGAATGGGTTAATTATCATTCTTCTGCATGATAATTGCCAGTTGTGCCAGCACGATTTGTTGAAAATGCTTTCTTTTTTTCACTGGATAGTTTTAGCTCCTTTGTCAAAGATCAAATGACCATAGGTGTGTGGGTTCATTTATGAATATTCAATTCTATTCCATTGATCTACCTGTCTGTTGCTGTACCAGTACCATGCAGTCTTTATCACAATTACTCTGTAGTACAGCTTAATGGCAGGCATGGTGATTCCACCAGAAGTTCTTTTATTGTTGAGAATAGTGTTTGCTATTCTAGGTATTTTGTTATTCTAGATGAATTTGCAAATTGCCCTTTCTAACTCAGTGAAGAATTGAGTTGGTGTTTTGATGGGGATTGCATTGAATCTGTAGATTACTTTTGGCAGGATAGCCATTTTGACTATATTAATCATGCCAATCCATGAGCCTGGTAGTTCTTTCCCACTTCTGAGATCTTCTTCAATTTCTTTCTTCAGAGACTTGAAGTTCTTATCATACAGATCTTTCACTTCCTTAGTTAGATTCACACCAAGGTATTTTATATTATTTGGGACCATTGTGAAGGGTGTTGTTTCCCTAATTTCTTTCTCAGCCTGTTTATCCTTTGTGTAGAGAAAGGCCATTGATTTGTTTGAGTTAATTATATATCCAGCTACTGCACTGAAGCTGTTTATCAGGTTTAGGAGTTCTCTGGTAGAATTTTTAGGGTCACTTATATATACTATCATATCATCTGCAAAGACTGATATTTCGACTTCTATCCTTTCCAATTTGTATCCCCTTGACCTCCTTTTATTGTCGAATCGCTCTGGCTAGGACTTCAAGTACTATATTGAATAGGTAGGGCGAAAGTGGGTAGCCATGTCTAGTCCCTGATTTTAGTGGGATAGCTTCGAGTTTCGCTAAATTTACTTTGATGTTGGCTACTGGTTTGCTGTAGATTGCTTTTATTATGTTTAGGTATGGGCCTTGAATTCCTGATCTTTCCAAGACTTTTATCATGAATTGGTGTTGTATTTTGTCAAATGCTTTCTCAGCATCTAACAAGATGATCATGTGGTTTTTGTCTTTGAGTTCGTTTATATTGTATTACATTGATGGATTTCCATATATTAAACCATCCCTGCATCCCTGGGATGAAGGTCATGATGGATGATCATTTTGATGTGGTTTTGGATTTGGTTTTTGAGGATTTTATTGAGTATTTTTGCATCGATATTCATGAGAGAAATTGGTCTGAAGTTGTTTTTCTTTGTTGGATCTTTGTGTGGTTTAGGTATCAAAGTAATTGTGGCTTCATAGAATGAATTGGGTAGAGTACCTTCTGTTTCTATTTTGTGGAATAGTTTGAGGAGAGTTGGAATTAGGTCTTCTTTGAAAGTCTGATAGAACTCAGCACGAAACCCATATGGTCCTGGGCTTTTATTGGTTTGGAGACTATTGATGACTGCTTCTATTTCTTTATATGAAATGGGGCTGTTTAGATCCTTAATTTGATCCTGATTTAACTTTGGTAACTGGTATCTGTCTAGGAAGTTGTCCAATTCATCTAGGCTCTCCAGTTTTGTAGTAGGATCTGAAGATGTTTTGGATTTTCTCAGGATCTGTTGTTATGTCTCTTTTTTCATTTCTGATTGTGTTAATTAGGATACTGTTCCTGTGCCCTCTAGTGAGTCTGGCTAAGGGTTTATCGATCTTGTTGATTTTCTCAAAGAACCAGCTCCTGGTTTGGTTGATTCTTTGAATAGTTCTTTTTTGTTTCCACTTGGTTGATTTCAGCCCTGAGTTTGATTATTTCCTGCCATCTACTCCTCTTGGGTGAATTTGCTTCCTTTAGTTCTAGAGCTTCTCAGTGTACTGCCAGGCTGTTAGTATATGCACTCTCTAGGTTCTTTTTGGAGGCACTCAGGGCTATCAGTTTTTCTCTTAGGAATGCCTTCATTGTGTCCCATAAGTTTGGGTATGTTGTGGCTTCATTTTCATTAAAGGCTAAAAAGTCCTTAATTTCTTTTTTTATTTCTTCCTTGACCAAGGTATCATTGAGTAGAGTGTTGTTGAGTTTCCACGTGAATGTTGGGTTTCTATTATTTATGTTGTTATTGAAGATCAGCCTTAGAGTGCAGTGATCTGATAGGATGCATGGGATAATTTCAATATTTTTGTATCTGTTGAGGCCTATTTTGTGACCGATTATATGATCAATTTTGGAGGAGATACCATGTGGTGCTGAGAAGAAGTTATATCCTTTTGTTTTAGGATAAAATGTTCTGTAGATATCTATTAAATCCATTTGTTTCATAACTTCTGTTAGTGTCCATGTGTCTCTGTTTAGTTTCTGTTTCCAGGATCTGTCCAATGGTGAGAGTGGAGTGTTGAAGTCTCCCGCTATAATTGTGTGAGGTGCAATGTGCTCTTTGAGCTTTACCAAACTTTCTTTAATAAATGTGGCTGCTCTTGCATTTGGAGCATAGATATTCAGAATTGAGAGTTCATCTTGGTAGATTTTACCTTTTATGAGTATGAAGTGCCCCTCCTTGTCTTTTTTGATAACTTTGGGTTGAAAATCAATTTTATTCGATATTGGAATGGCTACTTCGGCTTGTTTCTTAGGACTGTTTGCTTGGAAAATTGTTTTCCAGCCTTTCACTCTCAGGTAGTGTCTGTCTTTTTACCTGAGGTGGGTTTCCTGTAAGCAGCAAAATGTTGAGTCCTGTTTGTATAGCTAGTCTATTAGTG
Source organism: Mus minutoides (assembly GCA_902729485.2). Taxonomy (NCBI): domain Eukaryota; kingdom Metazoa; phylum Chordata; class Mammalia; order Rodentia; family Muridae; genus Mus; species Mus minutoides. The sequence goes on from LR749904.1 coordinate 231,815, forward strand.
TATGTCTTTTTTGGGGGGTGGGGTGGGGATTGAGTACATTGATGTTAAGAGAAATTAAAGAAAAGTAATTGTTGCTTCCTCTTATTTTTGTTGTTAAAGTTGGGATTCTGTTCTTGCTGCTGTCTTCTTTTAGCTTTGTTGTAGGATCACTTTCTTGTTTTTTCAAGGGTATAATTTCCTTATGTTGGTGTTTTCCCTTTATTATCTTTGAAGGGCTGGATTCGTGGAAAGGTAGTGTGTGAACCTGGTTTTGTCATGGAATACTTTGTTTTCTCCATCTATGGTAATTGAGAGTTTTGCTGGATATAGCAGCCTGGGCTGACATTTGTGTTCTCTTAGGGTCTGTATGACATCTGTCCAGTATTTTCTGGCTTTCATAGTCTCTGGTGAGAAGTCTGGGGTAATTCTAATAGGCCTGCATTTATATGTTACTGGAGCTTTTTCCGTTACTGCTTTTAATATTCTATCTTTATTTAGTGCATTTGTTTTTCTGATTATTATGTGTTGGGAGGAGTTTCTTTTCTGGTCCAGCCTATATGGCATTCTGTAGGCTTTTTGTATGTTCATGGGCATCTCTCTCTTTAGGTTTGGGAAGTTTTCTATAATTTTGTTGAACATATTTGCTGGCCCTTTAAGTTGAGAATCTTCATTATCATCTACCCCTATTATCCATAGATTTGGTCTATTCATTGAGTTCTGGATTTCCTGGATGTTTTGAGTTAGAATCTTTTTGAATTTTGCATTTTCTTTGATTGTTGTGCCCATGTTCTCTTTGGAATCTTCTTCAATCTCTTGTATTCTGTTCGTGCTGCTTGCATCTATGGCTCCTGATTTCTTTCCTAGGTTTTCTAGCTCCAGAATTGTCTCACTTTGGGTTTCTTTATTGTTTCTATGTCCCTGTTTAGGTCTTGGATAGTTTTCTTCAATTCCATTACCTGTTTGGTTGTGTTTTCCTGTAATACTTTAAGGGATTTTTGTGGTTCCTCTTTCAGGAGTTCTACCTGTTTAGCAGTGTTTTCCTTTGATTCTTTAAGTACTTCTACCTCTTTCGTGCTGTTCTCCTGCATTTCTTTAAGTGAGTTATTAAAGTCCTTCTTAAGGTCCTCTATCAGCATCATGGAATATGATTTTGAATCCAAATCTTGCTTTACGGTTGTGTTGGGGTATCCAGGACTGGCTGAGGTGGGAGTGCTGGGTTCTGATGATGGTGAGCAAACTTGGTTTCTGTTGGTAAGATTCTTACATTTGCCTTTCACCATTTGATAATCCCTGGAGTTAGTTGTTATAATTGTCTCTGGCTGGAGCCTGTTTCTCCTGTGATTCTGTTAGCCTCTGTCAGGTGTCCTGGGCGTCCTGCTCTTTTCTGAGTCTCAGTGGTCAGAGTATTCACTTCAGGAAAGCTCTCCTCTTGCAGGGAAAGTGTTCAGACCTGCCTCCTGGTTAAAGATGAAGGTCTGAATCGGGGCCTGTACCAGAAGATGGGTTGCCTCTGCAGTCTGCACGCTCCCCTGCACAGCCTGCTCTGGGGGTCATAGCCCTCCTGGGTGGCCACCTCTCCTCTGGTGAGGAAGGTGCCTGGATGTCTGCAACCTGAAATGGGGGTCTGTCCCAGAGACTGTGTTGCTTCTGCACTCTGCTTGTTCACCCTCCACAGTCCGCAAACTGATCTCCACAGACTGGTCTCAGAGGGACCTGGGAGACAAGGTGGCTCCCTTACTTGCTCTGGGGGTCACAGCCCACCCAGGCAGCCACCTCTCCTCTGGCAGGGAAGGTGCCCAGATTTCTGCAGCCAGAAATGGGGGTCTCTCCCAGACACTGAGTGGCTTCTGCCTGTCCCAGATGTTCAGTTGCTTCTGCACTCTGCTTGCTCACCCTCCACATTCTGCAAGCTTATCTGCACAGACTGGTCTCAGAGGGACTGGGGAGACAAGATGGCTCCCTTACCTGCTCTGTGTGTCACAGCCCTCCTGGGCAGCCACCTCTCCTCTGGCAGAGAAGGTGCCTGGATTTCTGCTGCCAGAAATGGGGGTCTGTCCCAGAAGCTGCAGTCTGCTGCTCAGCCTCTGCAGTTCATGAGCTGTTTTGTGCAGACTCTGTTCTGTATTTCTTTAAGGGAGTTATTTATGTACTTCTTCATTTTTTAAAAGGTTTATTTTATTTATATAAATACACTGTAGCTGTCACACATACCAGAAGTGGGCATCAGATTCCATTACAGATGGTTTTGATCCACCATGTAGTTGCTGAGAATTGAACTCAGGACCTCTGGAAGAGCAGTCAGTGCTCTTAAATGATAAGCCCCTATTTATGTCCTTCTTAAAATCATGAGATGTGATTGTAAATCAGAGTCTTGGTTTTCCAGTGTCTTGGGGTATTCAGGGCTTGCTGTGATGGGAGATCTGAGTTCTGATGATGCCAAGTAGATTTGGTTCCAGTTGTACATGTTTTTGCCCTCGCCCTTTGCCATCTGTTTATCCCTTGTGTTAGCTGGTCTTGCTGTCTCTGACTGTGGCTTGTCCCTCCTGTAAGCCTGTTCGTCAACACACCCAGGAGACCAGTTCTCTCTGGAAGGAATTTTGGTATGCAGAGCTGTGTCTCAGGTTCAGATCTGTGGAGTAGACAGAGACAAGAAGGGTCTTGTACCTGATCATTCCTTGGTTCCTGTGTCCTGGTGTCACGGGGAGGGTCCCTCTTGGGCCAGGAATTTGAGCAAAAGTGGTCCTCTCACCAGGTGTGTCAACATTCTTAGGCAACTAGTTTTCTCCTGGCAGGATCTGGGTAAGGAGAGTTGTGGTACTGAGTCTGCTCCAGGAGCAGATGGAAACCAGAAGGGTTCTCTCCTAGGATGCTCCTCATTTACTGTGTCCTGCGGGCTCTGGATGGGTCCCTAGGAGCAGAATTGGTGGCCCTACCTGTGCTCAAAGGTGTGTCAGCACTCCTGGGAGACCAGCTTTCTCCTGGAGGGACCCTGGTATGGAGAGCTGTGGCATAGGGTCAGTTCCAGGCACAGATGGAAACCAGAAATCAGAAAGATCAAATTTGATTTCTTGTCAAAATTTTTACTGCAGGTTACAACTGAGTTCCTTACTTTGTTTTCAGAGGAGTAGCTGAGACTGTGCATGAATAAAACCTTACTGGGATATTTTGTAGTAACAGAGAAACTCTAATTTCCTTATCAAGTAAATCATATACACAAAACTTAAAGGAATAGAAAGGTAAACTATAACAGTGCCTAGGTCCAGGACAAAAGTAGAGGACCAGAAAGGTCAGTTGACAGTATTATCATGAGATAAATTTTGAAGCCATAATTCAGGGTGATGGAGATAAGTATAAAGAAAAAAGCAGTAATAGACTTAGTTATTTGCTTAATGAATTATAGCTTATTGTGAAGTCATGAGGTAGCATTGTGCATTACAACAGACTGTAGAGAAATCAGTGCTCCTAGCTTATGGAACCAGTGACAAAGGAAACAGCTTATATTGGCTCTGTGGGTGAAATGATTCCTAAACAAATCTGAGAATCATAAGTTCCCCCTTTCCCAGTTATCACTGATCATTAATAGGAAGCCTCATTGGATATGCCAATAGAAAATTCTGTAAACAGAGAATGCCACCACTTAAACAGGTTAGTAACGGAGACGAAGATGTGAAGGGTACTGTCTTAGTCAGGGTTTCTCTTCCTGCACAAACATCATGACCAAGAAGAAAACTGGGGAGGAAAGGGTTTATTCAGCTTACACTTCCATACAGCTGTTCATCACCAAAGGAAGTCAGGACTGGAACTCAAGCAGGTCAGAAAGCAGGAGCTAATGCAGAAGCCATGGAGGGATGTTCTTTACTGGCTTGCTTCCCCTGGCTTGCTAAGCCTGCTCACTTATAGAACCCAAGACTTCCAGCCCAGAGATGGTCCCACCCACAAAGGGCCTTTCCCCCTTGATCACTAATTGAGAAAATACCCCAAAGCTGGATCTCATGGAGGCATTTCCCCAACTGAAGCTCCTTCCTCTGTGATAACCCCATCCTGTGTCAAGTTGACACATAAAACCAGACAGTACAGGTACCATTCTTAGCAGAGGGAGACCTTGGTTTTTCCCATATAGAATGTCTATGTTCTTTGTGTTTCAAACAAAGAAATAAATAAGGAAGAGGAAAGAAAATATAGATTTATTAAAAGTGAGAGAAAAAATAAAACACAAAATCCCTGGGACAGGAGTGGGCCTGGGCAAACACCACAGGTGCCATATGGGGATCCTACTCATCACTTTAGGCAGAAGAAAGGGCCTACCTCCAGAGCAGGGTAATGTTGTCCATCTGTACTTTGATTGACATGTGGGCTGCTATTCAACTTTAGACCATCTTCACAAGCACATCTTGTATATCCTATAATTTAAGCATAGGTAAGTACCCTCATCATACATATACATGAGATGTTAAATGATCAGTCTTCTCAAGGAGAGAATCACCCTCACTATTCTTGACAGTACAGGATGAAACCTTATCTCTCTTTTAACAGCAAGTGCCAGATCCAAAATTAGCCACAGTGAGGGGTTCTGTGTATTGCCCTACACTCCAGGGTGATGTTGCTCCAACAGAAGTGACCTTATGTCACTGAAGTATTTGTGGTTTCACCGTCTTATCAGGATCTTTAAAACAAAAACTGCAGTTTCTGGTTACATTAATTCTAAAATTAAAGAATTCAAAATGTTCATAGCCCAAACTCATGCACTGGATTCAAATGTCAGTGTTTTCTCTTTTGTTATGAGCTTCTCTACAAAGTGAGCATAAAATTTCTACATTTCTGTGATCCTGTGGTCCCTCATTCATCCTTCCTTACAGAAATTTGTCTGAATCTTTTAAAAAGGCATAATTTTGATCATATCATGTTTTTTACTCTTTTAAATATGATACAATAGTCTCAAAAGAAGTAAACATAGTTTGCACAAAATATGTTCCTTTCCCATGAAGTTAAATGTGAAAGGACATTTTTTTCTGCAATAACTAACATGACTACTTTCAAGATTGATGTATATAACTTTGCAATGTATAGCCTTGACAGCGAGATAGAAAATCAAATTAAAATAAGAAAGTCTCCATCTCACTAAAGAGTAGATGTCTCTTTAATGTGAGAATATTCTGGAAACTCAATGGGCACTGAAGTTGCTTGGACTGGTGGCTTTTGGGTTGTTGTATTATGATTAAAACTGAAACTCAGTGACTGCATACAGAGTATGAGATTTAAAGAGAAATTTACTATAATAGTTGAGTGCTAGGGAGACAGAGAGAGAGAGAGACAGAGAGAGAGAGAGAGAGAGAGAGAATAAAGAGTTATGTTGTTTGAGTTAGACATGGAAATCAGCTACCTGGCTAGACAAGTGTCTATGTGGTCTAGAGGGGAGAATAAGAGGAAAATGTAAAATTACTCAGTGTTTCATCTCCCTACTTTAGGTTGTAGTCTACAGTGTACAGATAATTCTGAGCTCTGCACAAAATGGAGGACTCCCTTTTCTTAGCTAGGCTTCTTCTTCTCTGATGTATCTGGGGAACCCAATCCAGTATCCTACCTGAGGAATGTCACATAGTCCCTCCAAGTTCAACTTCCTTTTTTTTTCACCCAGCAAGTACCTGGTATTCTTGTAATGAGACTCCATACAAATGAGGCATGCACAGGTCTTTAATATATAGCCTATGATTTCATCCACCTTCAAAAGGCCTTCTCACTCTCCAAGGAGTGTGTGTGTGTGTGTGTGTGTGTGTGTGTGTGTGTGTGTGTGACATTGGTAATCTTGAATAAAATGTTTATGTACCCCCTCCCCAGATTTATTCCCAGCCAGACAAGGATCCTGCAGACCCTATTAATTTAGGACTCCTCTTTATCTTTCCAGCCTCATGTGCATGGGTATGTGGTTATCCTAAAGAAGGAAATGGAAGAGGCAGAACCACAGTTGAATCCCAGCTTGTATATCACAGCTCAAAATATCACAAAAATCACACTTAGGTTCTAGCTAGCATCTGGAAGAAAACAAAGTAAAAGAAAAAGGTAAAGTTCTGCCTCTTTTAGTCAGGACTCAGAAAAGTAGAAAGACCTACCAGAACCTCATGGTAGCTCATAGGAAATTGGAAATGCATGATAAAATGTATATTGTATTATTAAAGAAATAATCAGCTCTTCTTTCTCTTTAGTGTGATTTAAGGTTAACCCGACTTTCTATAAGGTGGTCTCTTGGCCAGGTGACTGACCTGACCAACTGAATTAACTCAAAGAGAGAAGACAATGCCATGTCTCCAATTAGGGTTCTATTTTATTGATTTAGCTAGGAAGGAAAAGCTTTCTCTGCATAGACCTTGAGTGCTATTGTGATATCTCAGCTTAGCTAGGAAACCAGGACATTTTAGAAATGTCTCTGACTGATTTTTAGTCTGAGGCAGAGTCCAAACATAAAACTTTTACAGTTATCAGAGATAAGAATAAAAGTGTGTGTGTGTGTGTGTGTGTGTGTGTGTGTGTGTGTAGGATAGGAGATTAACCTTAGACATTGTGCTTCAGGCACCATCCACCTGTCATGTTGCACTCCTTCAAATCAAAGGAATGTCAGGCCTTCTCCTCTGTAACACTGGAATTACATGCATAGTCCAACATACCCAGTTTCTTCTTAAAAGTTCCATGGATCAAACTTGAGTTCTCATGCTATTACTAAAACAGTGGGCTGATCAAAGACACAAGGAATTCTACATCTAGAAATAAAAGGATGCAATCATGAAAACATGTACAAGTGTACACAGTACATTTGAAGAACAGACACATACAAGAGAAAGAGAGGATTCAAATCTGACAGTGGATAAAACTGCCAATCCACAAATAAAAACATGAGAGAGGAAGAAAAGAAAAGAAAAGGAAAAGAAAGAAAAGGAAAGGAAAGGAAGGGAAGGGAAGGGAAGGGAAGGGAAGGGAAGGGAAGGGAAGGGAAGGGAAGGGAAGGGAAGGGAAGAGAAGAGAAGAGAAGAGAAGAGAAGAGAAGAGAAGAGAAGAGAAGAGAAGAGAAGAGAAGAGAAGAGAAGAGAAGAGAAGAGAAGAGAAGAGAAGAGAAGAGAAGAGAAGAACATGACCTCTGGTTCAAGCAACCATCTGGTAGAAACAACCAGAAGCAACTTTTGAATGGCATAGCCCTGTGGCAAGGAACCCAAGGACCCTGAAGGGTTTCAAAATGTAGAAAAAAAGTCTCCCCAAGATTTGATTCCCAGTTAGATCAGTCAGTCCTCTCTCTATGTGGTGTGAAAGTTCTAAAAGGGAGAGAAAAGCTAGAAAAAAAAAACAAAAAAAAAACAAAACAGGGTCAACCACATTTTAAAACCCAAATCAATGGCCACACCACATAAAGGACTCAAGAGAATAATTAACTGTCTGCAATCTTTCATTCCAAGTGGTTGACATGAATAGAGTGAAATTGTTTTCATTATTGTTATCCTTTAAAAGAAAAAAGATTCAGTTTTTATTTAGAAGAATGTGGAATCTTTTATAGAGAAAAAAATCAATATATTTCAGTTTCTATTCCAAAGGAAAATAAATGGCCTAATTAATAAACACATTAACCAAAGACCTAGAAATAGCCCAGATTGGCTAACAACTGTTTGTTCCCAAGCTGCTGTGTTAATTATCTGAAAAGGTAAATATTGATTATTCAATAGGATTTTCCTCCCGAGTCTTTAAGGTAAATGTATATGTATTTGTTGTAATAATATAGTCTAGAAGACAAAGCTGAATGTATAAGTTTACCCTGGTTCTTCCTCCCAGACTTATGATCCCAGAAATAAGGCTCAGACTCAAAATATATAAATATTTTGACCATATAGTTAAGCTCTTCTCTGATAACTTATAACACATTTACCTTAACCTACATTTTGCCATGAGGCTGGTTAACTATGCTCAGGTATCATATGTCTGACTTATCACATCTTCCTGGTTGAGTTTTTCCTGCCTGGCTCTATGCCAGAATTCTTTCTGCTTCGCAGATTTCCCACCCTCTATTCTATCCTTTCCTATAGGCCATAGCTTTTATAGTTAACATGTGATGCAAGCATACAAGACACAAGCTATTCTCTTTATAGCTGAGGGCCAGTTAGAGGCTGCAAGAAAAATGTACACATTAGAGACAATGTTAAAGAGACAAATTGGTTCCTTTATTCTCCAAGATTTTGTACAATTGGGAGCACTATTCTGAGCCTGCTTGTCTTGAAGCCCTGAAATACACAATAGGAAGGTTCCAAATGGCCCTGAGTCAACAAAGGCCCACTCTACAACCAGCTCTGCTCTGACCCCTGGAGAAGGCTTCAGGTCTCTTGTTGTATGAAGATAGGAAGTAACATTTACTATGTTGTAAACAGGGACCACACTACTTTGGAGACAGGGAGGAGTTGAGTGTAGCTGAATAAATTTTCCCTTGCTCTTGGACCATGCTGATCACATACAGCTGCATAATGAACAAGTTCTAAGTCCAGCCTCTCTTATTGTTCTTTTCTTTTCTATTACATGTCTTATTGTTCAATATCATGTTTCTGGAACTACAGACAGATAACTGCTGTGTATAAGGCTCATGCACATGGTGGTAGGAGAATGTCTTATAATTTTAGGTAATTTATTAGCCAAAGTATATGTATATATCCTTTCTGAATCAAGGTCCTTGCTAGAAAATAGAGTTATAAATACTTTCAACTTTATTAAAATACTTTATAAAAATAAATATTATAATTCATTAAATCCTAAAGTTGAGTTGTAAAGCATTTTTACATAAAATGGTAATACATATTAATAATGCATTTTATTTTTTAGAAAAACTATTTAGAAAATAAAAAATATTTAAAATTTTCAGTATCATTATTTTTTGTTTAACATTTTGAAATCTGTATACTCAGATTGTGTAAATAACATTAAATTAATAATTTTTTATTCCTTGCATCACATAATCTTGAAAACAAAAAATATCTTACAGCAGAAAAAATGCATATAATTTGCAGAGAAAAATACTAAAACCCTAAAGTAATGATCTGGTTAACTTTTCCAAAACACACCAAAAATACAACTAAGAGGTATCTTTTCAGTATAAATTACATAACATCATAAAGCACAATATTACAAAATCTTCAGTTTGGACTTCAAACTTATAGATAAACACACAATATTTGCATAATTGTACTAGGTCAGCAACAAGAACATAGTTTCATTGTGGTATTCTGATGTCCACATTCCATCCTCTTTTTATCTGATTTGAATTTTTTTCATTGCATGAACACTATAAAAAATTCTGATTGCATCCACAATTTTCCAAATAGTTGAAGACAATGAAACCTGCATGTATCCAAAGTCAAAGAGACTGCTTTTCTTTTCTATTACATGTGTCACAACCTGTATGTTTTCTGACCAATATAAAATCAGTGACTGAAGATGACTCAGTTACATGCACACAAAAAAACACAAAGCCATTTACACTCAACATTAGGAGAAATGGCTAGACAGGAAATAATAAAACAATATCCAAAACTGTAGTTTCAAATAAATATAAATATCCATTGACGCAATATACTCAAGCAATGTTTATGATACTTTTTCTTTTGTATATTACCATCTATTACATATAATTATTATATTAAATAATTTTATAATTATAATATTATATAAAATAGTGGAAAATTCTAGATTTTATAGAAATCCCATAGACCCTGTGGAGCTAAACACATGAATCTGAAATCATGCAAGAACTAAGGTATTAATTTGAGACTGGAGAGATGGCTCAGGGTTAAGAGCATGTAATAGTTTGTTGTTGTTTGTTTGTGTGTGTATTTGATTTCAGATAACCTGCGTTCATTTCCCAGAATATAATCCTTAGGCTCCAGGGAACACAATGCCCTACACTGCCTTCCACAGGCATTCATATGCATGTGCACAAATAAGCACTGGGACTCACACTTATACCCAGATGCTTTCTAAAATGCAGGATAACAAACTGCTTAGTACCTATGATAAAGAACTAAAAACATTATTTATTAACTATTTCTAGTGCTTATTATGGGTTTGGCTCAGTATTTTTTTTCAGTTAGAAAAGTTAATTAGAGGACTTAAAGCATATGCCTTCTAAATATGTCAATTGGAATGTTATATCATTACTCATAGTTTGTTCATATAATTGCACCACTTACATCAATTATAAAAATACAGTTTGTATATAAAGAAATTGATACGCAGAAATTACAGTGTGTTTGTCACACCTGGCAAAAACTGGAATATTCAAGTTTTCTATTTCTAAAACTGTCAATTCCCAAGAAAGATAAGATAAGAAAAATATATAAATACAGACTTAGATGTTAAACCTTATTCAAAAATTCAAGAAATGAGAAATGTAAACCATGGGGTTGGTGAGGCAGTTCAGCCAGTTAAGGCATTTTCTGTCAAGGCTGATGACCTGAGTTTGATTGCCAGACTCACATACATAGTACACTAGAAGCCATGGCTCTCTAAAGGCTGCTTGGATCTGGTTAGTGGGGGTCCCTGGTGGGAATCAGCCAGCAATTGGAATGGCAGCAACAAATTTCAGCACAGCTAACTCGCCACTGTTTCTGGAGATGACAACCACAGACATCACCTGGGTTTTCAGTGGTAGCAATAGACCGAACTGCAAGCAACAACGTCTCCCAGATCTAACTAAATATGTATTTACATCTTAAACTCAGTGACACAACTACTAAGTATTTTTTGAAGATATACCTCCAAAAATATGACAAGAAGAAGATCATGCAGTATTATTGAAAAATTCAGAAATTACCAGGTGTGGTGGTGCATTTCAGTACTTGGAAGGCAGATCTTTATGAGTTCTAGGCTAGCTGGTGAAACCCTGTCTCAAAATAAAATGAACCATGCAGTTAACTGCAAGAGAGTGTTTAAAAGTATTATGAAGTGACCACATGATGGTAATATCTTTATTTTAAAAATTGGGAGATGGAGTATTAGAAGATTGTTTAATACAGTGCTCCTTGTGAAAATCATGTTTGTGGAAGGCTTAACCATACAGAAAATGTATAACTTGTGATTATTTTCTCTTTCTTAGCAAATATTCTTTTAAAAAGTCTTTAAAAATTTTTTCACCATATATTCTCTTTTTCTTTTTCTTTTTCTTTTTATTCTTTTTTATAGTCCAGACTTCATTCCCCTTCCAGTCTGGCCCCTGACTACTCCATATCCCATCATAATTCCTGTCTCCAAGATGATGTCCCCACCCCCAGCCACATCCCACCAGGCCTCCCCAGTCCCTGGGGCCTCACGTCTCTCAAGGGGTAGGTGCATCTTGTCTCACTGAGGCCCGACCAGGCAGACCGCCTCTGCTGTGTATGTGTCCTCGGCCTCCTATCAGCTGGTGTATGCTGCCTGCTTGGTGACTCAGTGTCTGAGATATCTCGCGGGTCCAGGTCAGTTGAGACTGCTGGTCTTTCCATGGGGCCACCCTCTTAATTCTTTATACTTGTGTTTTCCTTTTTATAAGAGTTTTCCTCATTCACATACACTTCTGGCTATGTAAAATCTGCATTCGGTTTTAGAACTGTGGATTTTGATGTACAAATAAAGAGCAGGGTGATGTAATGTTTGAGTGCTTTCTCATCAAAAGAATTACCTTTCTGATAGGATCTCTCTGAGGTAACAGCTCCCCATTCCACCAAGGAGCCGAATCAGCAGTGAGCCTTTAAGAAAGAGAGATGAGAGATGCCAGTACAATTCCACATTCTGCATGGTGCTCAGGAATCTGCATCTTCTGACAGCCCTGGGCTAATGCTTCTCCTCCTTAACAATATCTGTCTACAAGGAAGGAGCAAAATGTTGGTGCCTTTTATGTTTGACTTAGAGTTTTGTTGTTATTAGTAGAAACTGCTGGAGCTTGGTTACTTGTTCAGAAGTGTCCCCCATATTTTTCAGAAGTGCCTTTGGAGAATTGTAAAAGAGTAGGACTGGGGCTCTGCTTGTCTCACACAACAGTGCAGTGTGGTGTTGCTTGGATTTAATTTCTTCTAAGTAATTGGTGGCTAACTGCTATCTACTTATAATCTGTGGTTCAGAGAGAGTCTTAATTTCAACACCTGCTTTCCCTTGTAAGAGCTGTGCATGGCTTTCCTTTTACAATATTATAAAGATAAAAAAATATGGGATGTTCTTATGACCTTGCATTATGATTCTGCATATGATATATGTCCTTAATTTCTAATTTGTCTCCACGAATTATAAATTAATGTCTGATCTGATTTAGGCAGTATTACTGTGGCGCATTGATATTTACCTATTCATCCATTCATCTATGTATTTATCTTTTTATCCTGCCATATTCTCTGTTAATTAAAACAATGTCTGAGTTCACTTATTTTGATGCCAATGTCACTGTCAAGTAGCTAGCAGAAAGTATGAACCAGAGTCACATGAAGACACTATGGCATTTTAAAATAACTTAGCTAAGACAGAGAAGGAGTTCTATACTCCCTTAAAAGACAGATGAATAATTTTATTCCATATGATCTGACATAAACATTTACATCTGTTAAACATATATCTTTTAAGAAGTCTGGCAGAATCAGATATGGCTTACAAATAATTTTATTATTATACATTTGTCTTGTTTTTCTGGTACATATTGTATACTATTATTTCCAGAAACATACCAAGTAAAATCATATTTATCTTAGATAAATACATGCTGATTATTTTCAATAACATGAGAGAAGTTATCACAATAATTTAAAATCTACATATGGTTGAGGAAAAATGCCAAAGATGGGAAACAGCCTTGATATGATGGTGTGTTTCCTGAGCTCCGACAGCGTCCTGCATTACTGCAGATACTTGCTCACACATCTTTATCAAAGCCACTAGTAATTCTTTGTCTAGCTCCATAGTCTATAAAAGATGAATGTGCAAGAGTGGTACCAAATTCATTTCTAATTCCTGACATATCATTATAAAAATAACTCAATTCTAAGAAATACTCAGATTGCCAATGAAAAGGGAGGAGTCTATGTCAGCACATGGGAATCCTCTAGCCTATTTTATGTATTTCCAGAACAAAATAACAAATATGGTATTTCCACACCACATATCATGCTTGTCACATTATCTTAGTTTATCTCTCATCTACTACATGTACTTTATAATCTTGGCTTGAGGGTCAGGTGGCTTTTATAGGTTTTTGATTGAGAATAATTTTGGTAAGTCTTTAATTCAACAAACACACACAAGGAGTTGGGGAATGGAAAAGGGAAGGAGGGGAGGAAGGGAGAGGCATGGAAGGAAAGAAAGAGAAAATTTATTTAATTAGTTAAATGTTAAATTTTTGCCTATTTTCTCTTATTCTATATATTTTAAACAACAATAACAAAAACCCCACCAGTTACTTAATTAAATGTATGTAATGACCTTGCAATTGAAGCTGATTATTTTAACCACACATTCAAAATTCAATTGAGTGCTCATTTTAAGCATGTCTACTCAAATTGGAACTAGAGAGGGAAAGAAATATTACTGTCAGGTTGGTTCAAAGATGACTCACAAACCCTGATGTTCTGTGTTGCTTTTGAAATCCCCTTGTGTAGTGCCTGTCTTCAGAACTCTGGGGAAACAAACAATGAAAGAATATTGGAAAAAATGTTCAACATCCTTAATCATCAGGGAAATGCAGATCAAAACAACCCTGAGATTCCACCTCACACCAGTAAGAATGGCTAAGATCAAAAATTCAGGTGACAACAGTTGCTGGCGTGGATGTGGAGAAAGGGGAACATTCCTCCATTGTTGGTGGGAATGCAAGCTGGTTCAACCACTCTGGAAATCAGTCTGGAGGTTCCTCAGAAAATTGGACATAGTACTACCGGAAGATCCTGCAATACCTCTACTGGGCATATATCCAGAAGATATTCCATCTGGTAACAAGGACACATGCTCCACTATGTTCATAGCAGCCTTATTCATAATAGCCAGAAACTGGAAAGAACCCAGATGTCCCTCAACAGNCTTAGTTGGCCATCAGTGGGAAGAGAGGCCCCTTGGTTATGCAGACTTTATATGCCCCAATACAGGGGAACGCCGGGGCCAGGGGGTGGGAGCGGATGGGTGGGGGAGCAGGGCCGGGAGGGGGGAGGGTATAGGGAACTTTCTGGATAACACTTGAAATGTAAATGAAGAAAATATCTAATAAAAGTTGAAAAAAATGAAAGAGAGGAAAAACAAAAAAAAGAAAGAAAGAAAAAATTACAGCCATGTAACAATATGTCCAATAAAAGAGGTAATTTTGCAATATTAAAAAAAAAGAATATTGTGTAGCTTTGCAAAGGACTGGGATATTTTATAGCTTTGCAAAGGACTGGGATATTGTGTAGCCTTGCAAAGGTCAGGGATTGTAACCCTTGCTACAATATGGGTGAACTTTGAAAAGTATTCCAAGAAACATAGGCCTATCATAAAAGGATAAAAGTGTATAATTCACTTACATTTAGATATCTACATTAGTCAGATTCAGTCAGAAAACAATGATGGATGTCAGGAACTGGGATCTTTTTGTTTGACATGTAGAAGATGTTAGTTCCTCAAGAAAAATTGTAGAGAAAGGGGTTATTGCTGTCAATATCCAAATTTGCATAATACCACTGTGCTAAAAAGGGATAATATGCTGAATTTTATTGTGAATATTTTGTCACATCTTAAAACAATTTTCCTTTTAAAAAAAACTGCATGAATACAGATCTAAGTGGTGGTCTTCCAATATGCTGACTCAAGAAGAGGGATTTTAAGTTCTTTGTGCTAAACCTACTACATGGAGTCTTGAGAGTGTCTATTTCATGCTGCAATGGTGACTTTCACTGTGAACAAGCATTTACCATTTCAGTGAGAGGAGAAAAAGAATCATGAAAGAGGTCTCAAAAGTCTAATATTATCCTTTATCAATATTTTTAAAAACAAAACTTAGAGGGAGAGCTAGGGCAATGTCTTAGTTCACACATGGTTGCTATGTGAGCATGTGTACCCAAGTTTAATTGTCAGCACCATGGAAAAGGCTGGGCACAGTGGTAGATGCCTGTGATCCATTGCTGGGGATCGTGGAAAAGGCTGGGCACAGTGGTAGATGCCTGTGATCCATTGCTGGGGAGATTGTGGCAGGAAGACAGAAGAGTCCATCTGCTCGGGGATTCTAGCTGAGTCAGCAAATTTACATTTTTATTTTATTGATAAGGAAATACCTTCCCTGGTGTTCTATAGCTTGAAAAATACATTATTCTGATGTCCAAGCCTCCAGTCTTTCCAACAGCTTCCTGCTTCTAACCACGGGCTCATTCTATGCTTGCACATCACCGTGAAGCAGACCTCATCATTGCCATTTTAAAAGTGAGAAGATCCTCACAGAGATGACTTTATGAAGGTCACACAGCCAGCGGTCCGTGTCTAGATTGGCTTTTCAGCTATAAAACAAAGCTATTTCACCTCTGAGAAATATATTGAAGAATC
The DNA here is from genome assembly GCA_902729485.2 of Mus minutoides. Lineage (NCBI taxonomy): Eukaryota > Metazoa > Chordata > Mammalia > Rodentia > Muridae > Mus > Mus minutoides. The sequence goes on from LR749904.1 coordinate 247,334, forward strand.
CAAATAAAATTGAATGTCATAAAAATAATGCAGAAAGGAGTAAAATCTTGATTAAGAGAAAGCTCTAGGCAGCTTCAGCTAATTGAAGGTTAACAAGAGGCTTCTTTTTGCCTTGACCTTTAAGACTGAGACTCTTAAAAATGGATTGAGACACATTCTGGTTTATGTAAGTTTGGTGTAATAAGCACAATTAAATTTTTGAGTGTTTTTTTTCTTTTAACTTACATCTTGTCTATCCCTGTCAGTGCAGATTATTCAAGAACTTAACTGCAATTTTTATAGAGGCCAGGAAAAAAGCTTAAATGTTGCTGCCTTAAACAAGTCCCTAAAGAAAGATTATGGGGTTGTTTGTTTGTTTGTTTGTTTGTTTTAAATAAACATCAAAACTCAGTGTACTTTCTTGAGATTCAAGGAAGTTGTTTTATAGAAGATTATGATACAGCCAAGCAATGTTAAGCTGGACCAGTGTCGTTTTTCTACTTTTAGGTGCATCCAACCTGGGTGCCACATGCTGCATGCTCCAAAACATGGCTATGAAAACACCCAATTCAAAGTTGTAACCTCCCTTAAAACATTGTGAAATGTTTCTTCTTTGTGTATTTGATATGCTTTTGTATCATTTTTGTTTGTTTGGTTGGTTGGTTGGTTGTTTGGTTGGTTTTTCAAGACAGGGTTTCTCTGTATAGCCTTGGCTGTCATGGAACTCACTTTGTAGACCAGGCTGGCCTCAAACGGAGAAATCTGCCTCCTGAGTGCTGGGATTAAAGGCATGCGCCACCACACCCAGCTATGCTTTTGCATCTTGATTGCATGGTTCATATTCTTATTTCTTAAGTATGGCCTTTGTAGATGGCACTGCTGTGTTTTAGGCTCTGAAGACTAGAAATATTCTACAGTATATCAAAGACAAGGTGTATTGACTATTCAGAGACTTTTCATAAGAATTTTTGTCCCTACACTTCTTCAGCCATCAGAGTGAGTATGGAAGCACAGGGTTCTTGGGTATTAGAGGACTCTAGTTTCTTGTGACTGTGTTGAAACTCTACTCTGACAAATTCCCCTCAAGCTTTCTGGCCCAGATGTAAGCCACTCAGGGTTCCCTTGACATTGGCTTTATTTTGACTGTTTTCCTTAACAGAAACTTAAACAGTTGAATAGTAAAAAATAGAAAGGAATTTAGAGAAGCTCAGAAAGACAAGGACCGGAGGTATGTACTGTAAGTGTTTCAGATGTCTCATTTCCAATTACCACTGATGTTAGGAAAATAACAGCAGAAATAAATTCCTTTGGTCGGAAGTATGGCTGGTGGTTTTATTCAAATAGAGGCTAAAATATTTGAATGGCATTTACCCATTTGCCAGAGTATAGGTTACAAATCCAGTCTGCCTTTCACAGTTCATGAAATAGAATGTCTCTCTAGATTTCATTCCTACAAAAGCCCCTGTCTAGACAGTAGACTGGTGGAAAGTTGATCACCCTAGGCTAACTATAAAGATAGCTACATTTCATTGTTACAATATTGCATCACGGACATATTTCCTTTTAGCTTAAAAGGTATTTAAAGCTGAGAATTAGCAGAATGTGTAAGACTGTTTTGCAAAGATTTTCTCATAAATTTCTAAATTTGAAGGGGAATTTTATTTTCAAAAACTTCAAAAGTTTGCTTCCTCTACAGGGAGAAAAATAATAAGTGAGCCATGAAAGAATTAGCTATTTATTAATTTTTTCATAATGTACATACAACCAGTTTGGATAGCTCAGCTTACGGTACTGGATCTAAAGTTATATGTACATTCCTAAAAAATTCATGCCTCTGATAGTCTTGATTATAAAAATCTTTCCCACTTTGTTGATTCAGAATTCTGTCTATGAGCTGTATTTGAATGTTTGTAAAACAGGAATCATTTATCTGGAAGATTATAATGACTACAAACTTCGCGTCTAGAAAACATGTGCTTGTCCCCTATTTTACACCGATACTTCCTTTATAGACAGTGATTTGTGATAATATAGGCAAGAATCATGAGAACCTAAAAATCATGATAATAACTAAGGTCAAGCATCCCCCATGGAACCAAGTGTAAGCAGAGTTCACCTGACATGCACTGATGCCCAGAGAGCACTTGGCTGCCCAATTTGAGTCAGGAAACTGCCTCTGCCAGTGATAACTGACCTTAAATTCTAACACAAATATTTTTTAAAGCAAATGTTTTGGGGACTTTCCTCTTCCTCTTTCATAGCACTCAAGCATCCTGCTGGGTTTTTTTTTCCCCCCTGTGGACCTTAACCTTTACCTTCGTCTTTCATTAAAAATTAAAAATAAATAAAATGAATAAATATGAATGTCCAGGTGATCTACCACTAGGCACTAAATTCAGGCAACTGAAACAGGCTTGTGATTGTCTGTTTAAGCATGTTCTTTCTGTTTCCTTGTAGTCATGAGGTGATCAGTTTTCTCTAACAGATGCTCACTGTTTCTTTTCTCAGTAAGAACAACAACAATAACAACAACAATAGCAACAACAACAAATTAAGCTGGCCAATCATGAGATAAAAGTTTTGAAACCACTAGTCAAAATAAATGTTGCTCCCTTAAACTTGTTTGTCCTGGGTATTTTATCACAGACAGGGAAATTAAGTAACATTATCTCATTGCAAGAAGTTAACAAATGGATATAAAACAAGAAACTTAAATTTTCCAAGGAGAAGTTATAGCTCCATGCTTTTATGATTTATACCATTTGGAGTGTGCAATGTCACCTCTATTTATCATTACATTTATAAACTTGCATCAGGTATCTTGTGCTCCTAACTGTCCAGTTCTCCTAACCACTCAATCCTTTGAAACTTGCAAAAATAATAACAAAGTTTTTTAGAATTTGCCACTGAAACAGTCCTCCTACATCTGACCAGTATTTTGGAAAGAAGGAACATTCAGCTTTACAAGTGGCACTAGAACTAGAGAAACAGTAAAATCTTTGTGTCTGAAGTTGATGTCCACCTCCCAGTAGACTAGCATTCACTTCAAGGCTGTTTTCCTAGTGATCTTGAATGATGAAAAAAATTTTCTTTCCTCACCTTAGGAATATCATATAATTTCCCAAAAGATGAATTCTACTGAGTCTACTAGATAGCTGTAGCTTAATCCATTTGGCTACTATAACCAAATACTAGAGCCTAAGTGGCTTATACAACAAATAAGTTTGTCTCAAAGCCCTTGACCTTGAATATCAAACATAATAGCGTATAGTGGGGATGGACCTTCTGGTTGTTAGATTGGCTTCTTGTCATATCCTCATATGATATAGACAGAGGAAGGAAGACCAAACTATTATGTTTCTTCTCTTCAGAGCTACAATCCCATCCTCACTCTATTGTATAGCATAAACATGCCCTAAAGGCTCTGCCTCCTGAGAACATCACAGTCAGAGCAACAGAAAAAACTAGTGAGAAACAAACATAGTACAAGGCAATCTGGAAACCTGAAGGGCTGTCTTCTCCAAAGGAAAAAGTACCCCTAGAATTCAATAACAACAAAAACAAGAGATATCACATATACTTGTAGAAACTAAACAACTATCTTAATTGGTCAAGGAAGAAAGAGAAAAAGAAAGAAAGAAAGAAAGAAAGAAAGAAAGAAAGAAAGAAAGAAAGAAAGAAAGAAAGGAAGAAAGAAAGAAAGAAGTCAAACATTTTATAGAACACAATGAAAATGAAGACATATTATACCCAAACTTAGGGGACACAATGAAAGCAGTGTTAAAAGGAAAATTCATAGTACTAAGTGCCTTCATAAAGAAATAGGAGAGATCCATACAAGCAAAATTATATCACACCAGAAAGCTCTGGAACAGAAAGAAGCAAACACCCCCAAGAGTAGTAGATGGCAGGAATAGTCAAACTCATGGCAGATATCAACCAATTAAAAACCAAAAGAGCAAAACAAAACCAAGAGCTAGTTCTCAGAAAAGCAACAAGATAGATTAATCCTTAGCCAAACTAACTAAAGGACATAGAGACAGTATTCAAATTAACAAAATCAATTTTCAACAATAAAAGAACTTCCAGGCGAATCATCATCTCTGATACCAAGCTGTACTACAAAGCAGTTGAGTCATCATGCACCTGCCGCCTGATCTGGAACGTCATATAGCATGACCATAGCTGTAGGCCAATCATCTGTTGCTCTGCCTGCGTGTGTAGCTTGTGCCTGGAGCATGATGGATGCTGATTGGAGAAAGATGAGTGGAGTGAGATGAGACAAGAGGGTCTGGGGATATATTGGACTGCCCTAAATAAAAAGAAAGAGAGAGCTCTGCTGGAGAACCTGCCCTGGTGTTCGTGTAGTTCTTCCCATTCTCTGCTGGTTGGAGATTGGGGTTGCAGTACAAAATGAGTTTTAGGACATCCAGGGCTATACAGAGAAACCCTGTCTTGAAAAACAAAAAAAACAAAAAACAAACAAACAAAGAAAAAAAACAATAAAAGCCAACTAAGTCGGAAGGCTACATGGACATTGCAGGTGATCTCATATTCAGTGGCAGCAAGGTCTGAATCAGCCTGCTTCGAGGCTGGGGGAGGCTACAGAGATCAGTAATGTATGGCACATACCTAAACATAATAAAAATTTAAAGCAAACAAATAGTCAACATCAAATTAAATGGCAAGAAACTAGGTGAAATCCACTAAAATCCAGAATAAGTTTGCCCACTCTCATCCTATCTGTTCAATACAATACTCGAAGTTCTAGCTAGAGCAGTTAGACAACAAAAAAGAGATCAAGGGTATACAAATTGGAAAGGAAGAAATCAAAGTATGACTATTTGCAGATATGATTGTGTACACAAGCAACACCAAAAATTCCACCAGAGAAGTCCTTTAGTCGATAAACAACTTCAGCAAAGTGGTAGGATATAAAATTAAATCANGAAAAGTGGGAAAGAGCCTCAAACTTGTTGGCCCAAAGGGAAATTTCTTGAAGAGAACACCAATGTCTCAGGCTCTAATATCAACAAGTGATAAAGGACATCATGAAACTGAAAACTTCTGTAAGGCAAAAGACAATGTCTATAGGACAAGTCAGTAACCTAGAGATTGGTAAAAAAAAAAAAAAAAAAAAAAAAAAAATCTTCACTAACCCACCTCCTATAGAGGACTAATTTCCAAAATATATAAAGGACTCAAGAAATTAACTTCCATAAAACCAAATAACCCAATTAAAAATGGGCTACAGAGCTAAACAGAGAATTCACAACAGAAGAATTTGAATGACTGAGACATACTTAAAGAAATGGTTAAAGTCCTTAGTCATCAGAGAAATGAAATTCAGAAAGGACCCTGAGATTCAACCTCATACCAATCAGAATGGCTAAGATCAAAAACTCAAGTGACATCATATGCTGATGAATATGTGGATAAACAGGAACACTCCTTCATTGCTGATGGATTACAAACTGGTACAACCACTCTGAAAATCACTCTGGAGGTTCCCAAGAAAATTGGAAATAGATCAATCTAGTTATACCACTCTTGGGCATATACCCAAAGATGCCTCACCATGCCACAGGGGCATTTGCTCTACTATGTTCATAGCAGCCTTATTTGCAATAGCCATAAGATGGAAACAACCCAGATGTCCCTCAACCAAAGAATGGGTACAGAAAATGTGGTTCATTTATACAATGGAATACAATTCAGCTATTGAAAACAAGGACATCATGAATTTTGCAGGCAGGTAAATGGAACTAGGAAATATTATTGTGAGTGAGGTAACTCAGACCCAAATGCACATGCATGATATGTACTCATTGATATGTGACAATTAGCCAGAAAGTACATGATACCTAGGATATGACCCACAGACCATAAGAAGTGTAACATGCAGAAAGACTTAAGTGAGGATGCTTTAATCCCACTTAGGAGGGGGATGGAAACAATCATGGGAGTCAGAGAGAGGAAGGGACCTGGGTGGAAGAGGACAGGTGGAAAGGAAAGGGGAACAGGATCAGATATGGGGGTGGGGCAAGATAGAAGCACAGAGGGTCAAGAGAATGAATGAAATTAAGCAGCTTCAGGGAGTGAGGGGTAACAGGACCTTATAGATAATACCAGAGGACTGGAAAGTGAAAGACTCTAAAGACTCAATGGGGGTAACTTTAGCAAGAATGTCCAACATCGGAAAGAAAGAAGTCAAAGAGTCCACCTCAAGCAGATAGACAGGTCCTCAAGTTGAGGACTGTGTTACTAACCCACAATAAAATTTCTGACCCTGAATTGTTCCTGTCTAAAAGCATTGCAGGGACAAAAATAGAGAAGCGATCATAGGAAAGGCAGTCCAATGACTGGCCCAACTTGAGATCCATCTCAGGGAAAGGTACCAAGGCCTGACACTATTACTGATGCTGTGATGTGCTTACAGATGGGAGTCAGGCATGGCTGTTCTCTGAGAGGCCCTACCAGCAGCTGACTGGGACAGAAGTGGATATTTATACCCAACCTTTAGAGTTAAGTCAGGGACCACTATGTTTGAATTAGGCAGAGGATTGAAGAAGCTGAAGCGGAGAGAAACCCCAAAGGAAAATCAGCAGTATCAACGAACCAAGACCCCAGGGAGCTCTCTCAGAGACTGAGCCTCCAACCAGGAGCATACACAGGCTAGTCCAAGGTCCCCGGCATAAATATAGCAGAAGTCTGCCTAGTCAGGCCTTAGTGGGGAAATATGTGCTTAATCCTTGAGATACTTAAGGCCTCAGGGAAGAAAGAGGTCTGGGGGGGGGCACTCTTTCACAGGCAAGGGGACAAGGAATGGAATGAGGATATGTGGGAAGGAGCACCAAGTGGGGAGGGAAATGACTGGAATGTAGATAAATACAATAAATGTATAAAATATATAAATATACACACATTCTTACATTGGCAAACTATGATGCATATGAAATATAATCAGACAGGAGCTAAATGATGGCTCAATGATGACCACTGTCTGTTTTCCAGATTCAATTCACAGTGCCCATATCATGGCTTACAACCACCCTTAAGTCCAGTTCCTAGGTCTCCAACCCTCTTTTCTGGTCTATATGGGTAGTGCATGTGTTTGATAATCAGAAAAGCATGCAAGCAAAATACCCATGCACATGAAAATAAATTTTAAATTCTAGAAAGAAATATTAACTAACATTGAGTGAGTTCTAAAACTGGCCAAGGATGTTCATTAGAGTAGGCAGTGGAAGTAGACACAGGAGAAGTCCCATCACTCTCATTTTCCATTATACAGTCCTGCAGCCAGTGTTAATCAGATTGATTGTAGGTGAGAAGACAGAGGTCTACACTGCAAGACACAGCTATCAAGATTATTGGCAGATACTATGGATCAGGTCAAAGCTATGCCTACATTTCTGTGTTTTTCTCTCCTACAAAACGAAAGCCATTGTCTGCTGGGTACAGATATTAAGCTTTCATCTCTCAGTTGTCAGTAAAAATACTTTGCCACTGGTTCAGGAGTTAAGAAAAGCCTCTCTCCCAGAGGACAGAGTCAAGTACCCATCCTTTCTGAGTTGGGCATAGAAACTTAACAGTTCTTCTTTTGAGACAAAGCAGACTTAATGTTTTTGTTCCTTACTCTATGAAACTTACTTCCCAGTATAATGATATAAAACAAACAAACAAACAAATGATTTGGAGGATGGGATCATATCATGAATATAAAACCTTCATGAAGAGATTAGTGTCTTTATAAAAGAGAACTCAGATAGGTCAAGACTGGTGTGAAAGCACAAAAAGAACACGGCCTTATAAAGTCATATAAGGGAAAACACCAATACAAGTATGGAAACTATGCCCTAGAAAAAGCAAGAAAGTAATCCTTCAACAAACTTAAAAAAGACAGCCACAAGAACAGAACCCCAACTCTAACAATAAAAATAACAAGAAATAACAATTACTTTGCCTTAATATCTCTTAACATCAATGTATTCAATTCCTCAATAAAAAGAAATATACTAACAAACTGAGTAAACAAACAGGACCCAACATTTTGCTGCTTACAGGAAACCCATCTCAGGGGAAAAGAGAGACACTACCTCAGAGTAAAAGGCAGGAAAATAATTTTCCAAGGAAATGGTCCAAAGAAACAAGCTGGAGTAGCCATTATAATATAGAATAAAAGTGACTTCCAAATCAAAGTTATCAAAAAAAGACTAGGGGGGGGGCACTTCATACTCATCAAAGGTAAAATCTTCCAAGATGAACTCTCAATTCTGAATATCTATGCTCCAAATGCAAGGGCAGCCACATTTAATAAAGAAACTTTAGTACAGCTCAAAGCACAAATTGCACCTCACACAATAATAGTGGGAGACTTCAACACCCCACTCTCAGAAATAGACAGATCCTGGAAACAGAAACTAAACAGAGACACAGTAAAACTAACAGAAATTATGAAACAAATGGATTTTATAGATATCTACAGAATATTTTATCCTAAAACAAAAGGTTATACCTTCTTCTTAGCACCTCATTGTACCCTCTCCAAACCTGACCATATAATTGTTCAAAAAACAGGCCTCAACGGATACAAAAATATTGAAATTTTCCCGTGCATCATATCAGATCACCATGAACTAAGGCTGATCTTCAATAACAACATAAATAACACAAAGCTAACATTCACGTTGGAATGCTGAGAACAATACTCTCCTCAATGATACTTTGGTCAAGGAAGAAATAAAGAAAGAAATTAAAGACTTTTTAGAGTTTAATGAAAATGAAGCCACAACAAACTCAAACTTAAAGAACACAATGAAAGCATTTCTAAGAGGAAAACTCATAGCTCTGAGTGCCTCCAAAAAGAAACTAGAGAGAGCATGAACTAGCAGCTTGATAGCACACCTAAAAGCTCTAGAACAAAAGGAAGCAAATTCAACCAAGAAGAATAGGGGACAGGAAATAATCAAACTCAGGGGCAAAATCAACCAAGTGGAAACAAAAAAAAAACTATTCAAAGAATCAACCAAACCAGGAGCTGGTTCTTTGAGAAAATCAACAAGATAGATAAACCCTTAGCCAGACTCACTAGAGGGCACAGGGACAGCATCCTAATAAACAAAATCAGAAATGAAAAGAGAGAAATAACAACAGATCCTGAGGAAATACAAAACACCATCAGATCCTTCTACAAAAGGCTATGCTCAACAAAACTGGAAAATGTGGATGAAATGGACAAATTTCTAGACACATCCAAGTACCAAATCAGGATCAGATTAACGATCTAAATAGCTCCATATCCCCTAAAGAAATAGAAGTACTCATTAATGGTCTCACAACAATGCCAAAGAAAGCATAAGACCGGATGGGTTTAGTGCAGAGTTCTACCATCAAAGAAGACCTATTTCCAATTCTCCTAAAACTATTTCACAAAATAGAAAGAGAAGATACTCTATCCAATTCATTCTACAAGGCCACAATTACTCTGATACCTAAACCACATAAAGACCCAACAAAGATAGAGAACTTCAGACCCATTTCCCTTATGAATATCGATGCAAAAATACTCAATAATATCCTCGCAAACCGAATCCAAGAACACATCAAAACAGTCATACATCATGATCAAGTAGGTTTCATCCCTGTGATGCAGGATGGTTTAATATATGGAAATCCATCAATGTAATACACTATATAAACAAACTCAAAGACAAAAACCACATGATCATCTCGTTAGATGCTGAAAAAGCATTTGACAAAATCCAACACCCCTTCATGATAAAAGTCTTGGAAAGATAAGGAATTCAAGGCCCATACCTAAACATAATAAAAACAATCTACAGCAAACCAGTAGCCAACATCAAGTAAATGGAGAAAAGCTAGAAGCAATGCCATTGAAATCAGGGACTAAACAAGGCTGCCCACATTCTCTCTACCTATTAATATAGTATTTTAAGTCCTAGCCAGAGCAATTAGACAATTAAAGGAGGTCAAGTGGATACAAATTGTAAAGAAAGAAGTCAAACTATCACTGTTTGCAGAGGATATGATCTTATATATATAGTTATATATACTAAAAATTCCCTAAACCCTAAAAATTCCACCAGAGAACTCCTAAACCTGATAAACCACATCAGTGCAGTAGCTGGATATAAAATTAACTCAAACAAATCAATGGCCTTTCTCTACACAAAAGATAAACAAGCTGAGAAAGAAATTAGGGTAATAACTCCCTTCACAATAGTCATAAATAATATAAGATACCTTGGTGTGAACCTAACTAAGGAAGTGAAAGATCTGTATGATAAGAACTTGAAGTCTCTGATGAAAGAAATCAAAGAAGATCTGAGAAGATGGAAAGATCTCCCATGTTCATGGATTAGCAGTATTAATATAGTAAAAATGGCTATCCTGCCAAAAGCAATCTACAGACTCAATGCAATCCCCATCAAAATTCCAACTCACGTCTTTAATGAATTAGAAAGGGCAATTTGCACATTTATCTGGAATAACAAAAAAACCTATTATAGCAAAAACTCTTCTCAATGATGAAAGAACCTCTGGTGGAATCACCATGCCTGACCTCAAGCTGTACTACAGAGTAATTGTGATAAAAACTGCATGGTACTGCTATAGCAACAGACAGGTAGATCAATGGAATAGAATTGAAGACCCAGAAATGAACCCACACACCTATGGTCACTTGGTCTTTGACAAGGGAGCTAAAACCATCCTGTGGGGAAAAAAACAACAGCATTTTCAACAAATGGTGCTGGCACAACTTGTGGTTATCATGTAGAAGAATGCAAATACATTCATTCTTATCTCCTTGTACAAAGCTCAAGTCTAAGTGGATCAAAGACTTCTACATAAAACCAGAGACAATGAAATTTATAGTGGAGAAAGTGGGGAAAACCCTTGAAGATATGGGCACAGGGGAAAAATTCCTGAATAGTTCAGCAAGGGCTTATGCTGTAAGGTCGAGAATTGACAAATGGGACCTCATAAAATTGCAAAGCTTCTATAAGGCAAAAGACACTGTCAATATGGCAAAAAGGCCACCAACAGATTGGGAAAGGATCTTTATCAATCCTAACTCTGATAGAGGACTAATATCCAATATATTTAAATAATTCAAGAAGATGAACTCCAGAAAATCAAATAAGCCCATTAAAAAATGGGGCACAGAGCTAAACGAAGAATTCTCAAGTGAGGAATATTGAATGTCTGAGAAGCACCTGAAAAAATGTTCAACATCCTTAATCATCAGGGAAATGCAAATCAAAACAACCCTGAGATTCTACCTCAAACCAGTCAGAATGGCTAAGATCAAAAATTCATGCGACAGCAGATTCTGAAGAGGATGTAGAGAAAGAGGAACACTCCTCTATTGTTGGTGGGATTGCAAGCTTCTTCAACCACTCCTGAATTAATCTGGTGGTTCCCCAGAAAACTGGATATAGTACTATGGGAGGATCCAGCAATACCTCTCCTAGGCGTATATGCAGAAGATGTTCCAACTGCTAATAAGAACACATGCTCTACTATGTTCATAGCAGTCTTATTTACAATAGCCAGAAGTTGGAAAGAACCCAGATGTCCCTCAACAGAGGAATGGATACAGAAAATGTGGTACATTTCCACAATGGAGTACTACTCTGCTATTAAAAACAATGAATACATGAAATTCTTAGGCAAATGGATGTATCTGGAGGAAATCATTCTTAGTGAGGTAACCTAATCACAAAAGAAGTCACTAGATATGCACTCACTGATAAGTGGATATTAGCCCAAAAACTTAGAATACCCAAGACACAATTTGCAAAACACATGAAACTCAAGAAGAGCAAAGACCAAAGTGAGGACACTTTACCCTTTCTTAGAATTTGAAATAAAACACCCATGGAAGTAGTTACAGTGACAAAATTTGGAGCTGAGATGAAAAGATGGGCCATCCAGAGACTGCCCTACCCATGGGTACATCCCATAATCAGCCACCAAACCCAGACACTATTGCATATGCCAGCAAGATTTTGCTGAAAGGACCCTGATACATCTGTCTCTTGTGAGGCTATGCCAGTGCTTGGGAAACACAGAAGTGGATGCTCTCAGTCATCTATTGGATGGTACACAGGTCCCCCAACGGAGGAGCTAGAGAAAGTACCCAAAGAGCTGAAGGGGTCTTCAACCCTACAGGTCAAACAACAATATGAACTAATTAGTACCCCAGAGCTCCTGTCTCTAGCTGCATATATAGCAGAAGATGGCCTAGTTGGCCATCATTGGGAAGAGAGGCCCCTTGGTCCTGCAAACTTTATATGCCCCCAGTACAGGGGAACACCAGGGCCAAGAAGTGGGACTGGGTGGGTAGGGGAGCAGGTTGGGGTGGAGAGTATAGAGGACTTTCAGGATAGCATTTGAAATGTAAATGAAGTAAATACCTAATAAAAATTGGAAAAAACTTAAAAAATAAATAGAAAATAAAAAAGTTAGAGGCCAACCTATGCTATATAAAAAGACCTTACAAATAAATAAATTTTATAATTAAAAAAAAAACAACAGCAATAAAAACAACAAAATTTCAAAGTTATGCCTCATCTTCATTAGTCTTGTATTTAATAAGGTACGTGGAGCAAATGAAATCTTATTGCTTAGAAAGTCATGTGGTATCCTTGAAAAATAATTAATTAGATGTTGTTAGCAAAGAATGCTGAACGAGCAAGTGATAGTTAGGATTCCCAAGGTTTATTTTAGGAACAACTTCCCTCAGAAAATTAATTTCAGTACAGACCACCAAGGAAATGAGACTGTTAGGATCTAAAGAAGAGAAACTGAAAATATGAAACAGAAATAGAGAAGTGAAACACAAAAGATAAAGTCCAAAGAATTAGGCAAGGGGAAGTAGATTTTGACTGACAATATTCCAGAATGAATAGAAGGAAAGTATGTCCTCTATAACTCTAGTGTATATAGAAAGAGCCTGGCACATTCAAACAAACAAACAAACATCTGGGCACATCTGTCAGACTCCATTTGTGGGAGGCTGAGGCATACAAGTGAGTTTTCTGAATATAGTCCACCATTTTGCATTGCCTGCAATGGGTGAGCTCTGAGATGCAGAGTCTTTGTCATCCCAGGATTGTTCCTTGGTGCTTATATGCCTGTCCTGTTAGTATTGCATAGCCTAATGATTTCTGGGCATTAGCCCACCCTATTTGTCAGATTCCTACAGAATCAACATGAAGATATACTCTCACATAGTAATACTGTGTAAATAAATTGATGATTTCATAATACCTGATAGTGATTTTAGAGAATTCTTCAATTAATACAAATAATTTCAAACCCTCTACAGATTAAAAGCTGCAAATAGAGTTCTGTAAACCTTCATGTATCACAAGCTAATTGCACTAGGAAAAGAGTGCAGGTTTGGAATAAATGTATGATCAAGGAAAATACTTCTTCTAGGTTAGGTATGGAACAATTATCTGGTATCTAATGTTTACAAACTATGTGGGGACAGTTTATTGTAGGTTCAAGGACCAAAAATAAAGTATTAACTAGACAAAACTCCTAAACTAATAAGACACAAGGTAGATGATTTGTCTCTTGACAAGACTGTTCTAACTTGTCACATAAAATTTATTGCTTTTAAGATATAGTGAACTTATGGGAGACCAGTAACAAATAATGAATATTTAATCAGTTACTAGTCTTAATAGAAAGACATATAAACAATTCTCTTGTAATTCCTTAAGTCTTATCAATATATGGTATGAATGATTGCCTTAAACTTATTAGAAATATATTGGAAGGTAAAATTATTTAGAAATCATGTAATCAATTATGCTTCTGACAGTTTTATGAGGTATTTTTTTAGAGAAAGTATAGAAATGGAGAACAGCAATAAAACAATGGTGTAGCCTTTTCCAGCTTCATCCAGAATGTGTGTTTTTCTACATGCATGCCTTTCTTCTTTTTTCACTTTTCTATGGCTCACAAAGAGTTAACAAACTCTAAGCCTCTGCCTGATGAGTAAGGGGTCTGCAAGTGGAAGAGAAAAGAGCCCAAGTAATGAACTTCTTTTATCAATCCCCTCTGCTACCAGCAGGAGTTTTGTGGCTTTTAGTCATGAAATAGAAAGAGCTAGAGTTAAATTTCCAGAGGCCATGAGCTACTGGCCCCCAGAATAGTAAGAGAGAGTTATAACCCCAGGGATCATCAATCTTTGGCCTTCATCTAACACTGTACCATCTTAGCAGTACCTTTTAAGGCCCGTTGGTCCCTGGCACACACTTAATACAATTGTAAAATATGGACAAGGATTTCACAACCACCCTGGAAGGAAGACACCTAGTCTTTCAGGATGCTTGTCTTCTGGCTGGAGGAGAAAGTTAGATGGACTACGAGTCAAACAAAAGGAATCATTATCTTCTTTATTTGGGGGGGGGGTGTTGATAAGAAATATAAATATGCTCTAGGCAGCCAGAGAAATGATTACTGATGTTAGAGGCAATGTGATGAGTTAAATTTATGGGAAGAAGTATAAAGGTGTCCTGCAATGGATGGACCTTCTGACACTGGTGGACTGGTGTCTTTCAGCATCATAAAGATAGAACAGAGTGGGGTATATGGATAAACTGGATGACTAGACCAGTTTTTGTTACATATTGAGATAGGGTCGACTGACCCTCAAAGCTTTGACTTGCAAGGGTTGGATAGATGGATAGCTTAGCAGTTAAAAGCACTTGCTATTCTTCCAGAGGCCAGTTCTCTTCCAGGGTTCAGTTCTCGGCATCCATGGAGTATTTCATAACTACTTTTAACTCCAGTTCCAAGGTATCTAACATCCTCTTCTGGTGTCTGTACATACTGCATGCATGTGGGCCCATGTGTGTGTGTCTATGTGTGTGTGTGTATTCAGACACAGACACACATACACATAAAATAAATATTCAGTGCCTATGTGTGTGTCTGTGTGAGTGTGCCACATGTGTGTGAGTACTAACTGTGGTAAGAAGACCTTGTCAAGTTTCCAGGATATGAACTTACTGGCAGTTGTGAACTGCCCCATATGAATGCTGGGAACTGAACTCCTGTCTTTCGTAAGAAGAGCAAGCACACTTCTGAGCCCTCTCTCAAAAGCTTTGATTTTAAAAGCCCCTGGAATTTTATAAGGTACATTCTGAGGATTAGAAAATAATATGGCAAAGTTGATGAGCAACAATTGCATAATATCACAATAATAAAATAATAACAGGAAATTTGCTAAGTAACAATTGTTTAATAATATTATTGTAAATATATTAACAGGCACTCCATTTCCAGAAGGCCAAAAAAGATCAAAGACAATGGGGTAGCCTTCATCTCATCTGATATGCATGGTAAAGTGTTTATTTTCTGTACTTAGAGAAACAAATCTTTATAAGTTAAAAATTACAGATTTCTGAGAAAGAGTAAACACATTTTTTGGTAACCATAATAAAGAAAGAAATCTGTTTTCATCAATAGCTCTTAGAGTCAGTCCACTTAAATATATGAGACACTTTGGACTAAGATGCATTGATAAAAAATTTTCAGGACTTTTTATTTTCATTTCCATTCTTCAGATAAACTAATTGCTTTGTCAGATTTTTTTTTCAAATGGTGGATGACACATTGACTTGACAGAGTAAGGTAAGACTTCAAAGTATTCGTACGTGTAAGGCAAAAGAATTCTGTTATGCGAAAAAAATATTAGTTAGAGCTGTTTTTTAAAACAGTCATGTCTGTTGCTCTCAATCACTTATTGCTAAAAATGAAATATCTCGGAATTTGCAGTGTCAGAATGGCAGTGAAGAGACTCTGTTCAGAATCTTCATTGCATAAAATTAATTGGTTCAGTTGAACTTGGAGGATTTTCTAGGGACTTCTAATAAATGTTCTTTAAAACCTGTGGAGCAATAAGTTTTGAAGTGAGAGGAAGATATGTCTATTAATACAAGCTGTTCCATTGGAGGCATTTAAAATTTGGTCAAGTTCATTCTAGAAACAAATGTTCCCATCAATTTTCTTAAAACAAAAATGAATGTGAGGGAGAACAAATGTACAGAGAAGAATATTGCCTTTGGTAGAAATGCAACTTGTGAGGTGAGAACATAAACTGTAGAAAATATACTTTTACTTACAAGGTATAGTATTGTTCAGTTCCTATAGTCCCAAACATGGTTGTAAGAGGAAAATCCTTTTAAGGCCCTGGAATGTTTGACAAAGAAACTCCTTTTGTCCTCTACCCTAGTGCCAACGGGAGGCTGAAAAATTCCACAAATATGAGAGCAAGTGTCTTAGTCAGGGTTTCTCTTCCTGCACAAACATCATAACCAAGAAGCAAGTTGGGGAGGAAAGGGTTTATTCAGCTTACAGTTTTCACATTGCTGTTCATCACCAAGTCAGAACTGGAACTCAGGCAGGTCAGGAAGCAGGAGCTAATGCAAAGGCTATGGGGGGGATGTTCTTTACTGGCTTGCTTCCCCTGGCTTGCTCAGCCTGCTCTCTTATAGAAACCAAGACTCCCAGCCCAGAGATGGTCCCACCCACAAGGGGCCTTTCCCCCTTGATCACTAATTGAGAAAATTCCTCACAGCTGGATCTCATGGAAGAACTTCCCCAACTGAAACTCCTTTCTCTGTGATAACTCCAGCTTGTGTCAAGTTGACACACAAAACCAGCCAGTACAGCAAGAAATAGTTGAAAGGCTTGTAACTCTGCCTTCTCACTAACAGTTAAGGTGCATGGTGCCATAATTGGAAATTTGAACAGCCCTTTAGAATTTAACTGTTACTGGTTCTGCCTGGGTGGCTTGATTTCAGTGGAAAGTTAGTATAGAGTCCCGTTGGTGCTCATCTTAGCTTAGCACTCGGACTTTGAGTCAAGGTGGCAAACTGCCTTAATAAACAGAATGACAAACTTCCTCCATCCAAGAGCTACTGTGTGAAACTTTCTTGGAAATGCATTGTAAGCCAATCCATACAACAATTCACATTACTTTATCTGGAGCCAAGAGCAAGCAGAGGTCAACACTGCTGAAAAGAACAAATCTAAACAATGTATAAAATAGTCCCTTCTGGTTCCACTTGGAAGATGTCCAAGCTGTCAGTCAGGGAAATTTTTACACAGTTACTGTTTCTTTGGAGATTTTGAGGCAACAATATGGATCTTTTTAAAGAATATATTATCTGTGGTTTTTTTTTTTATAATTTTCTGGAGGTCAGTGAATTGCATTAATCAAATGTGAGGGATCATTACCATGCTTGTATGTTGAAGCTGCATGTCTTCAAATACCTTATTCACTGAGATAAAGAAAATTGCTTGACTTGATCATTGGAAGTTCATACCTTGGGGTAGTGAAGTTAGTAAGATTAGGCAGGCAATTACACAATAATTATACAGCTAGCCAGGAGTTAAAGCCTTGTTGGATTTTTTTTCCCTAATAAAAATTTATTTATTTATCTTGGGAATCTGTCATCAAATTTTGATGATGCCTAATATGTTTTAGTTCCATCTTCAACCTACTTTCTCCTTTGACTCCTTTTCATGGACATGTTACTGAAAATGTTCATCAGTGAAGGTGAGGGTTCCACAGAAAAATAGAGCCTTTCAGTTTGTCATTGTGTCATATAAGATATATAAATGAAAACCTTTTCTTGTTTTCTTTTTGTGGAGATGTATTATGGGAGCACTCTGATGTGCTCCTGTACAAAGCATTTGTTGCAGAGAAGTAGCTAATGTACATAAGAGTGTAGGCTTCAGTGTCCCATGGCAGAAAAATAGCATGGGAACATTAGATGAGCCTATGACTGAAAAGACTGAAAAGCATAGCCAAGACCTGGCATCGTGGAGCTGGAGCATACCTTGGGTGTTGATGAGAAGTCAAGAAACAAAGAAAATCAAAACAAAACATTGAGCTCAATTCATGGGATTTTATATTAAAAGAATGTTTGATTTAATAAGCTTCACTCATTGTATAGTATCTATTTGTTCATAGTATTCTAGGCACTGAGGTCTTCATGGTTTAAAGGATACATATTCTGTCCTCAAAGACTTGACAAGTGAAGGGCTGGAATAGTCTGTGTTCTAAGTCCTGCAGTCCATCTCACAGAAAGCCAGATGACAGATTCATCCTCATCTGTGTTCAGTCTGGGCAGCAACTTCACTGAAATTCTCTTGATACAATAACCAAAAGTTACCAAGGTAACTTTTCAAAAGAAAAATGTTATTTGGGCTTATGTTTCCAGGGGGAGAGTCTATAATGATAGCATAGACATATGCAGCAGGAGGCTAGAGTGGAAAGCTAAGAGATTACAACTTTAACTGCAAGCAAAAAAAACAAAAAGAAAGACTGGGAGTGTGACCAGGCTATGGACTCCCATGAGGATAGTCCTCCTTCAGCAAATTTGCACCACATCCCCAAATATTGCTACCAAATGCAAACCATATATTCAAATATCTGAGCCTAATCCAACAACCATAATCACTATACTAAGTTTTTTTTTAAAATGTTATTTAGGTAGAGAATATAGTACAAAGACAGATCATCATGTAGCATCCCAAAACAAAGATGGAAAGATAAGAGATACAGCTTGCGAGTAAAGCTCTTTGGGCAAAAGGGTATAAATTGTGAAACACTGCAGCTTCCAAAGCCACTGCATTGAATGAATGAATGAATGAATGAATGAATGAATATGTGATAGAAAGGCAAGCAAAGATGGAGGAGTGAAGTGGTCATGCAAGTCAGAACTGGAGATGCAACAGATGTGAGGCCGTGAGAAAAGGTTGATGGTTGATAGAGGAGCATCGTTGCCCAGAGGGGTGGATGAGATTTCACACATGTGAGGTACTCTCCCCCAGATGATTCTAGGTGGTGTCAACTTTACAATTAAAACTAACCATTACACTTTTCAAGCTTTAAAATGTCTTTTTGTTCTTATCTGAGGCCAGTTTTTTTTTTCAGTTAAGTCTCTCAAAACTGCAGTTGTAAGTATGTTTTCCATGGCTATGAAGTTTTTTTTTTTTTTTTAGGTTTCATTGTTTTCTTTTTTTTTTTTTCAACTTTTATTAGATATTTTCTTCATTTACATTTCAAGTGTTATCCAGAAAGTTCCCTATATCCTCCCCCCTCCCGGCCCTGCTCCCCCACCCATCCGCTCCCACCCCTTGGCCCTGGCGTTCCCCTGTATTGGGGCATATAAAGTCTGCATAACCAAGGGGCCTCTCTTCCCACTGATGGCCAACTAAGCCATCCTCTTCTATATATGCAGCTAGAGACAGGAGCCCAGGGGGTACTAGTTTGTTCATGGTTATTCTTCCACCTATAGGGTTGAAGACCCCTTCAGCTCCTTGGGTACTTTCTCTAGCTCCTTCTTCCTTGGGAACCCTGTGTTCCATCTAATAGCTGACCGTGAGCTTCCACCTCCATGTTTGCCAGGCATTGGTATATTTTCCCCCGAGACCGCTATATCCGGGCCCTTTCAGCACCATCTTGCTGGCA
>LR749904.1:267499-387932 GCA_902729485.2 Mus minutoides
AGAACCCAGATGTCCCTCAACAGAGGAATGGATACAAAAAATTTGGTATATTTACACAATGGAGTACTACTCAGCTATTAAAAACAATAAATATATGAAATTCCTAGGCAAATGGATGGATCTGGAGGCCATCATCCTGAGTGAAGTAACCCATTCACAAAAGAACTCACATAACATGTACTCACTGATATGTGGCTATGAAGTTTTTAAAATTATCAGTAGCAAATGTTATATTAAGGATGTGTAAGAGCAGTTAGTTGTCTTGTTTATGAATGAATTAGGGTGGGTGGAAGGGTTAAGAGGCACATCGATCAGGTGTTGAAAAGAGGATTATATTTAGTTAGGCTTGATTCAGATTTTCATCTCTGACCCTTATCCTTTGTTCTTTAGCTTCATGAATAGACTCTACCCTCACTGGAATTTCAGTTACTTTCTTAGCCTTCATGTCAACACCCTCTCCACTGCTTTTATCCTCCATACATATGCTTATGCATCTTCCCTTTCTCACCAGAAGAGAATCTCATGGCTTACTTAATTATTTAGGGTTGCCACTTAAAAAAACAGCAACTCCTCTTTCTGTGCATTATCAGGAGAAATGAAATTTATATTTTTGAGTCAGAACTTCTGGCTACTTTTTAAAAGAATAAATGAGAGGCAGACAGTGCATTGAATCACTTACTTCCTCTAAAAGTCAACCTTGAGCCTGTCAGTAGCTTCTGCCATCAAACTTAACTACCTGATTTTGTTCCCTGGGATCAACATAATGGAATGAGAGAACCAACTCCAACAAGATGTTTTCTGCACTGCACATGGAGACATGTGGACTTCTAAAAAAAAAAATAATGAAAATTCTAAAACATCAATTGTCACCTTATTATGACATAAAACCATACATAAAATATGCATTCGACAACTTGCCCTATTAATACCTTTTGTCAAGTCATTTTGGTTCTGGTCAATATATAGTGAATGCAGATTAAATAAAATGGGTTTGTCCTGATACTTTCTATGACTTCTTTTTCATCATCTAGACCAGGAGTTTTAATTTCCCAAAGAAACTCAGATAAAAGCTATTGACCAAATTCTCACTAGCATAATTCTGTTTTTGAACCTCAATCAATTCTTCAATAAAGATGAATGCCTGATGCCTTTGATGATTGGCACCACAGAATTGAAAAAAAACTTCAAAAACCCACTGTCATCAATCATGCATGGCAGCTCTACATGGAGGCCATGTTGAAGAATTTAGCAGGTTCTTACAATGTATGCTCCTTGAAATTTTCAAGTGCTATTTAAAAGAGCTCACTGGGGTGTGATTAACGGGGAGCTTAGAGTCTTGTGCATAATTTAGAACCAATTACAGTTGAAGTAAATAATGTGATAACTTTTGAAATTAAAAAAAAAAAACACCCTGGAAAAACAATTAATCAATGGCAATTACTGAGTTAAAATACTTAACTTACTATTTTGTATATTCAGTTCTAACTGAGCTCTTGAAATTAGGGATGTGCTAGTATTAAAAATTCAAACTATCATAAAACACATGAAGTTTTTGATTCTCTTTACCATGTGAATGTTCCCTCTCCAGAGTTTACAACTTGGTTGTGCTTTAACAATCTAAACTTTATGATATTTCAAATGATTCTTAGACAAAATGTACTTTTATACATTTTAAAATAAATTTGAAAAACACTGCAGTGAAAAATCCTCCTTATTCCCTTAAGTATTCACGTATTTCTGAAATAATATTTATTTTCCATCACATTTAAAAGTGTCCAATATGCTAATTATCTTCGCTATATCTCATTACTAAATTTTGGAGTTAACCTGTCTTAATGACCGTTACATTTGAAAATTACAAGAACTCTAGCAGGTTTCTGAGTAAATTCTAACTAAGTGTTCCCCCTTGTTTATTTCAAATATGTAGAAAATTTGAAACACCTAACAGTTGTTTTTAAGTCTTCTCTCAGACAAGACTTATTAAGACTGTGAAATGAAACTCATAATTCAGTGGCAAGGAAAGTTAAAAATTTAAAGCACTTTCGGGTTTGTACATCAAAGAGGTAGAATTTATTTCACTTCAAAATGTAAATTGCAGGAAGGATAGAGAGTTGGTTCAATAGTTAAGAGTAAACACTGCTTTTGCAAAAGACCTGAGCTTGATTGCAGCACCCACATTGGCAAGGCTCACAACTGCCTGTAACTCCATATCTTGTGATCCAACACATTATTCTGAACTCCATAGGTACCTGCATTCATTTGCATATAGTCATACACAGACATACAGATATATAATTAAATATAAAATATGATTGCTTCTTTAGAAAGGTCAGTTATATGGGCTAAGCAAAGTGCTTGGTAGGTGAAACACTTTTTATGAAAGCATAAGGAACAAGTTCAAATGTCCCAGATCCACTTAAAATCTAGGAATGTCCATATGATGTGTCTATAATTCCAGTGCAATGGAGCACAAGTAGCTAGGAAGGAACATCATCAGCACATGCCACCACATTCAATTCCTTCAAATGTTAGATGGAGTATTCTCCAGCATATGCCACCACATTCATTCCTCCAAATGTTAGATGGAGTATTCTCCAGCATATGCCACCACATTCAATTCCTCCAAATGTTAGATGGAGTATTCTCCAGCACATGGTACCACATTCAATTCCTCCAAATGTTAGATGAAGTATTCTCCAGCATATGCCACTACATTCAATTCCTCCAAATGTTAGATGGAGTATCCTACATATATTTGTATGTCCTGTTTGATGTGTAGTACAAGTGAAATCTGAGTCTTTTTTATAACATGTTTAGATAATCTCTGCATTGCTGGAAGTCAAGTAAGAAGTTTCTACTGTAATTTTGGAGGGTCTCTATCACTTTATGTTTATTAGAAATCACATTAAATATTTGCCTGCTACAATGTTACACAAACACCTAAAATTTAATAAAAACTACAAAACATTCATGGAATAATTTTAAAATAACACAAATGGAAGATGATACATGTTCACAAATTGAGACAGTTAATGCTGTCCAAATATCCATATGACCCAAAGTGGTGCACAAATTCAGCAAATCCCCATCAAAATACCTTCCTACACAGAACTATAAATTAAAATCCTAAAACATACATGGAATCATGAAGAATTCCAAGTAATCAAAACAGTCTTGAGTAGAAAAAAGAAAGCTCAAGGCATAATTCTCCCTAACTTTGAAATACACTACAAAGCTGAGTCAACCAAAACAGAATGGTATTGGCATACAGAAGACACAAAGGTCAACTGAACAGAGTAAAAAGACTAAAAGTAAATCCACACAGTTAGAGCCAACTGCTGTGTGTACATATATATGCATATATATGTGTACATGCTTTTGTGTATATGTATGTGTAAATAAATGTTCATGGAGGTCAGAGATCAACATGGGGATGTTTCTGAGTTCTCCTCATACTTTAAGACAGGATCTTTCATTGAATTGAGAAGTCACAGTCTGGTTACATGGGTTAGTCAGAAACGTTTATAGATCTTTCTGCTTCCATTTCCTTAGTACTGTAGCTACAGTGTTTCATCATTGCAAGTGGCTTTCATATTGGTGCTGTGGATTTGAACTCTGGCCCCTGTGTTTGCATGGCAAGCACTTTACTGACTAAGCCATTTTCTTAGCTCAAGACAACTGCCTTTTTGACAAAGATACAAAGATGTATACTTAGCAAGGAAAAGACAAATTCTTCTTGTAGTACTAGGAAAACTAGATACTACTATTATGATAATATAAGTATCTTGGCTCATGGTAAGTGACACTATTAGGAAGTATGGCCTTATTGGAGGAGCCTTGCTAGAGGTAGTGTGCCGCTGTGGCTTTGAGGTTTCATATATATGCTTAAGTGTGGCCAATGTGATCAAGAGTCTTCTGTTTGCCTTTAGAACTAGATGTAGATCTTACAGCACAAGCCATTGCTGTTCTATTCCAGAATTTGTCCCCAGTGCCCATATCTTCCAGGGTTTTCCCCACTTTCCCCTCTATAAGTTTCAGTGTCTCTGGTTTTATGTGGAGTTCCTTAAACCACTTAGACTTGACCTACTTACAATGAGATAAGAATGGATCAATTCTCATTCTTCTACATGATATCCGCCAGTTGTGCCAGCACCATTTGTTGAAAATGTTATCTTTTTTTCACTGGATGGTTTTAGCTCCCTTGTCAAAGATCAGGTGACCATAGGTGTGGGGATTCATTTCTGGGTCTTCAATCCTATTCCATTGGTCTACCTGTCTGTCGCTGTACCAGTACCATGCTGTTTTTATTACAATTGAATTGACAAATGGGACCTCATAAAGTTGTAAAGCTTCTGCAAGGTAAAAGATACTGTCAATAAGACAAAAAGGCCACCAACAGATTGGGAGAGGATCTTTACGAATCCTAAATCAGATAGGGGACTGATATCCAATATATATAAAGAACTCAAGAAGGTGGACACCAGAAAATCAAATATCCCCATTAAAAAGTGGGGCACAGAGTTAAACAAAGAATTCTCAACTGAGGAATACTGAATGGCTGAGAAGCACCTGAAAAAATGTTCAACCTCCTTAATCATCAGGGAAATGCATATCAAAACAACCCTGAGATTCCACCTCACACCAGTCAGAATGGCTAAGATCAAAAATTCAGGTGACTGCAGATGCTGGCGTTGATGTGGTGAGAAAGGAACACTCCTCCATTGTTGGTGGGATTGCAAGCTTGTTCAACCACTCTGGAAATCAGTCTAGAGATTCCTCAGAAAATTGGACATAGTACTTCCAGAGGATCCTGCAATACCTCTCCTGGGCATATATCCAGAAGATGTTCCAACTGGTAATAAGGACACATGCTCCAGTATGTTCATAGCAGCCTATTTATAATAGCCAGAAGCTGGAAAGAACCCAGGGGTCCCTCAACAGAGGAATGGACACAGAAATTATGGTACATTTACAAAATGGAGTACTACACAGCTATTAAAAACAATGAATTTATGAAATTCCTAGGGAAATGGATGGATCTGGAGGGTATCATCCTGAGTTAGGTAACTCAATCACAAAAAAACTCACATAACATGTACTCACTGATAAGTGGATATTAGCCCAGAAACCTAGATTACCCAAGATACAATTTGCTAAACACATGAAACTCAAGGAGAATGAAGATCAAAGGGTGAACGCTTCGTCCCTTCCTAGAATTAGAAACAAAGCACACATTGAAGAAGCTACAGAGATCAAGTGTGGAGCTGAAACAAAAGGATGGACCAACCAGTGACTGCTGCAGCTGGGGATCCATCCCATAATCAGCCACCAGGCACAGACACTATTGCATACGCAAGCAAGATATTGCTGAAAGGGCCCTGATATAGCTGTCTTGTGTGAAGCTATACCAGTGCCTAGCAAACACAGAGGTGGATGCTCACAGTCAGCTATTATATGGAACATAGGGTTCCCAAGGGAGGAGCTAGAGAAAGTACCCAAAGAGCTGAAGGGGTCTCCACCCCTATAGGTGGAAGAACAATATGAACTAACTAGTACCCCCAGAGCTCATGTCTCTAGCTGCATATGTAGCAGAAGATGGCCTAATTGACCATCAGTCAGAAGAGAGGCCCCTTGGTCATACAAACTTTATATGCCCCAGTACAGGGTAACGCCAGGGCCAAGATGTGGGAATGGGTGGGTAGGGCATCAGGGCAGGGGATGAGGGAGGGTTTAGGGGACTTTCAGGATAACATTTGAAATGTAAATGAAGAAAATATCTAATAAAAATTGAAAAAAAATTTAAAAAAATGGACTAAACCTCTGAAACTGTAAGCCAGCCCTAATTAAATGTGTTCTTTTTATAAGAAAAAAAAAAAAAAAAAGAAAAGAACGTAGATTTACACGTGGTTATAAGACACCATATGGGTGCTGGGAACCAACCTATGTCCTCTGAAAATGAAACAAGCGCTCTGAACAGCTGAGTTCTCTTCAGGGTCATGCTCCATAGTTCTTGTGAAAGTATATCTACAAATTGTGAAATGTTATTGAAATAAATCTCCATTGATTATAAAAAAGAAGAAGAAGAAAAAAAAAAACTAGATGTAGAACTTTCAGTTCCTCCACTGCCATGCCTGCCTGGACACTTGGATGCCTCCAGCCATGATAATTATAGACTGAACTTCTGAGCCTGTAATCCAGCCCCAGTAATATATTGTCCTTTATAAGAGTTGCCTTGGTCATGGTGTATCTTCATAGAAAGAGAAACATTAACTAAGACAACTGTGGGAACAGGGAAACTAGCACCATATCTTGCAATGTACAAAAAATCAACTCAAGGTAGATGAATATGAACCAACTGAAATTATAAAAACATGAGCCAAATACATACAGGAAACAAGGCATAATATCACTCTGTAAAAGGATTTTTAAGAAAAGACCTCTAAAGTATACACAGAAAAATTAGAAAGGAAGAGATTAAAATATAATTTAAAACTTCTATGTGACAAATCAAACAGCAAGTGAAAAATCCTTAAACATTATAGTTCAACAAAGGGTTAATACCCCAAGGCTGTGAAATATCAGATGTGAAATACCTAAGCCTGAAGAACACACTGTTCAATGAAACAAGGCAGGTGCACAGGAATGCATGTCATGCCATTTTATTCATACCTAGGGTCAATAGCAGTGGGAATCAATTAAGCTTGAGAATAGTTACTAGATTCTGGAGAGAGAAAGAAGAAAGAGCACTGAGGAAGAGATCGGGCAGAGTATTAAAATTAATAGAAGAAACATGTTTTTGATGTTTTATAACAACAAAAAGTTTCATAACAATAATATACTTGACAAATAAGAAAAAATTTGTTTGTTCTCACAATAAAGAAATGGTACCTATAATATGCTTATTGCCCTGGTTTGATCATTTTATATATATATTAGTTTCATGAGTGTATACAGTTACTCTGTATCAGTAATCTTTTATGAACTCAAGGCAAATAAATAAATAAATAAATAAACCCCAACCAACCAAACAATCAATTAAAAAAAATAATACCACAGGAGGTAAAAATGGAAGGAGTCTTTTGAGAGTCCTAGGACACAGCCATGGAATTTGTAGAGGATTCAAGGCAAAAGATATATCAAAGGCAGTATCTAGGAATCCTATTTGCTGGAGGAACACACAGTAATATCTAATTTTCACCCCCAAAACAGAGAAAAGGTAAATCATATTATTGCCTCAACTTTGTTTCAAATCTTAGCATCACATTTGTCCAATGTGTCAAATCAGAGCCCATTGCTTTCTCATTTCTGACAACAAAGTGTATATTTTCAAGCTACTTCCTTGTAGTATTACTGCTTGATGCTCTTCGAAGAAGGATAAATATGCAGAAAGCCAGCTCTCAGGTACAAACATGGATCTTCTACATTAGTTCTTGGGACCTGAATTCTTTCTTCCTGTTTCCCTTGCATATATAATTTCATTCATGTATCCAATAATTCCTGAAGACTTTGTAATTCCTAAGTGTTTGACATGTGAAATTAAAGTTGGTGTTTAAGATGCTAGTTGAATTTCCTCCCACAAATCCCAGGATTGTTAGTTTGCTTGTTGTTTGTTCGCTTTGCTTTGTTTTGACTTCTTTGCAGTGCCACAGACATTTCATTCTGTCCATTTTGTAAGAACAGCTTCATGTGCCTTAAACTCCTACTGTTTGTTGGACTTTTTTGTCCTCTCTCTTCAAAAGTAACATGAAGGATTCATGTCTGTTCCTCCTATGCTAAAGAAGAGGCCAGCTTTGCTGGTAACTTTACATTGATTGGCTCCATAGGCTAAACACTATAAAACCTGAGAAAATTTCCAAATCTCAAATAGTAAAAGAAATCATCAATTGCCTCTGGATTTGAATATATTAGAGATCACTCTAGTGATCATATATCATATGCTTATAACCATATATATGATTGTAAACATTGTAATTAGAGAAAGTAAAGATTTTTGTTTTTCTAAGTGCTGATGATTATTTCAGAATATGTTCATTTTAGTGTTTCAAATATCTGTACTCTGCTGGTTAAGTGGCTCTACTTAAAGTGACTTAGGGAAGTGCTCAGGCAATGCAGAAAGGCAGGCTTCATCTCCACTCCAGACCTAGAAAATGCCCTGCAGTACCAATTGCAGCTAGGGTTTTATAGTGGCTCTTGAGCAGCATTTCCTTGTTGAAATATAAAACTTAAATATATTTCTTGAAAACTATATGAAAGAGGGGAGGGCAAAATGCTAGTAGAACTGAAACACTCAGCTCTCAGAGCTACGTTATGAACCTGGTACAAGAATGACTGCTGATCTCTGAAATGAAGGATCTACTATATTCATATTTCATCATTAGCCTTAGATCACCAGTTATCATGGCTGATTGAAGTGGAGTAGGGGCAAATCAGAGAGAAGGCTGTGTGAAAGACACAGTTTCCTTAAATTCTCTGTGATATTTGATGACAGATAGATTAAGATTCCATTGCAGCTAAAACTCTTGGACTTAAAAATACCAGATGTTTAAAGGCCTTAATCCTGAACCTGAATTCAGGTCCTGGGAAGACACAGTGTAAATTATAAACAAAAAGTATAATGCCTATTAGACTATCTTTCAAGATGGATAGTGGTAGTACACAGGTTTAATTACAGTACTTGGGAGAAAGAAGCAAGTGGGTCTATGAGTTCGAGGTCACCCTGGTCTATAGAGATAGTTTCAGGACAGCCAGAGATATATAGAAAAATCCTGCCTCAAAACAACAACAATGACAAAAAAAAATACAAAAAACAACAACAAAACTCCTTCAAATTTAGTGACCTCAAGCAATTTTACCATTCATACTGTCCTTCCTTAACTCCTTTGTAAAATGACAATAATAAATATTGGTTTTGAGGTTTTGATGAACTGGGAAGTTGGCTTAGTCAATAAGATCTTTCTCTCAGCATGAGCTCCTGAGTTTGAAGCCCTAGAAAGATGTAGCATGGCATATTTGTCCACATGGTGAGCAGAGGCAGGTAGATGTCTGTGAGTTCAAGGCCAATCTAGTCTACATAGGGAGTTTAAGAAAATTCAGGGCTATATAGTAAAGCCCTTCCTAAAAAGAAACAGAAGAACATCAACACTCCTCAAGTTATTCTGTAGATAGAAAATTAAGAATCATCTTCAAATTGTTTTACAAGACTAGTATTATTTTGATACCAAATCCAGACAAAGGCCCAACCACAACAAACTTATATGCATAAAATCTCAATTATTGCAAACCAAATTCAAAAATATCTGAAATGTTTATCCACCATTATAAAGTTAGATTTATTTCAGAGATACGGAGAAAGTTCAACATAAATAAATTAATAAACCTAATGCACTACCTAGACACAAGGAGAGATGCCATATGATTAACCCACTAGATGCATAAAATGTAGATGATGAAATCTAAAGTTTGTTCATGAAAAAGTCCCGGAAACACTGGGTATCTTAGTTAGGATTACTGTTGCTGTAATAAAACAGCATGATTGAAAGTAACTTGGAAAGGAAATGATTTATTTCATCCATAGTTCCATATCACAGGTCACAATTCATCATCAAAAGCAAGTAGGGCAGGAATTAAAGAGGAACAAGAGCCTGGAAGCAGGAACTGATCCTAAGTCCATAGAAGAGTACTGCTTCCTGACTTATTCTCCATGTCTTGCCCAGCCAGCTTTGTTATAGAATCAGGGGCCACCACCTCAAGGGTAGCAACACACACAATTGCCTGTGAACTCTATAGGTGGAAGTATAACATGAACTAACTAATACCCCCAGAGCATATGTCTCTGCTGCATATATAGAAGAAGATGGCCTAGTTGGCCATCATTGGGAAGAGAGGCCCCTTGGTCATGCAAACTTTATATGCCCCAGTACAGGGGAACACCAGGGCCAATATGTGGGAGTGGGTGGGTAGGGGGATGGGGGAGGGTTTAGGGGTCTTTCAGAATAACATGTGAAAGTTAAATGAAGAAAATATCTTTAAAAAAAGTAGTTTTAAGTCTCATAAATATTCAGAAATTTAGTACTGCCTTAACTAAACAGATTAAAACATAATTTTTGAACAGTATTTGTACTACAGCATATATAGAATGTTTTCCTGTAAAATGTTTGATTCCAATGTATCATTAAAAAGTCTTGATAAAAAGAAAAAAAAGAAAAGAAAAAGAAAAAGAAAATGTGTACAGGCTTGCCTATAACCCAATCTTATGGAGACAATTTCTAGGTTGAGGTTCCATCCTTTCAAATGACCTTAGCTTATGTCAAGTTGACATAAAACCAGCCAGCACCCTAGAAGTGCAGGAGACATCTCTCAATAAAATAAAAGTGATATTCCTCAGCTGTTAAGAAAAAAGGAAATTTATAGGAAAATGAAGGGAGTAGAAGACAGTTATTTTGAATGAGGTAACTCAGACCCAGAAAATGTTCCATGTTTTCTCTCACTTATAGAAGCTAACCTTGAATCTTCAAATATGTGATTCATTTGAAATACTCAAAGAAATCAGAAAATTAGTAAAGAGCCATGTGCAAGAGACTTTGAAAGGAGAGAGGATAAAATACCATGACAAAAATTATTAAGAGGAAATAATAGAATGGGAAGAGTTGAATTAGGATGGGGATGGGAGGGCACAGTAGAGGGGAGAATACAAAGAGAGATAACTAACAATGAAGACCTTTTGAAAATATCATTGTAGGGATTTGAAAAGGCATGACCCCCATAGATTCATGTGTTTGAATGCTTGATCTTAGAGATTGGCACTACTAGGAGGTGTGGCCTTATTGAAGAACACATGGCCTTGTTAGAGGAATTGCGTCACTGTGGAGGCAGGGCTTTGAGGTATCAAATGCTCAAACAATGTGCAGCCTCATGCACACACACACACACACACACACACACACACACACGACAGCCCTACCAGTACTTGCAGATCAAGATGTAGAACTCACCGATCCTTCTCTAGCACTATGTCTGCCTGAACGCTAACATGCTTCCTTCCATGATGACAATGGACTAAACCTCTGAAACTATAAGCTAGCCCCTATTAAAAGTTTTACTTTATAAGAGTTATCTTGGTCTTGACATCAATACAATCCTAACTAAGAGCCATGTAGAAACTTACCACTGTAGAAGCTTTACAGAGTGGAGCAAGAGGAGATCAATGGAGTCACCCTACTAGATACTGTAGGATAATAAATAAATAACCTGGGTTCTAGGTATGAATTACTTCTTTTAGAGATGTTAGCCAGTGAGGTCTCTTAAGTCCCAAGACTTTACCCACTAATGCCAATCCTATTGGTTACCCTGATGTTGATGTTAAGACTCTATTGCTAAAGACACTACATACTTGAGTAATGTTACATGATCAAATCAAGCTGATACTAACCTGGAAACTTCATCCTTACTGGCTATCTTTCTTAGTGCTGCATGATGCTGTTCATACTACCAGAGGACAACAGCAGTCACTGTCTTAATTTTTGTGAACCATGGGAGCTACAATAATAACTGTCCTGGAAAAACATGCCTACTGGCCTAATAATGGTATGAACAAAATGGGAGTTTTCAACTAATTTCCAATTTAAATACCATTCCATCTAGCACCATTATCTGGCAAAAAACAAAACTCTGGCTAGGCAGGCCCAAGGCTATATGGGAGAGCCTATACTATTATCCTGCTAAATGGACTTAGGATTAAACTGACTTCTAATGGCTTACCATTATACACATAGGTATATCTATCATACTCCTCTTTCAAGACTTATCAGAGAAGCTACTATTTACAGTAGGTGTTAATTAACATGGAGAACCAAACCAATTAAGGCACAAAGAATGAGATACTGCTCAGCTTTAACTGGGACATCTATAGCACATCCACTCCTCCCAAGTCTCAGAGGTTATTCCAGAAGATAGACAGAAAGAGTGTATCCTTTTTAAGACTTATTTTTGTTCTCCTAGCTACTGGAGCACCAAATATAAGGAAAGAGCCCTTGTGGATAATTCTAAGGGAGAAATGCTTTGTTCCAGAGTGTGCCAAATAGTTTTATATCAACTGGATGGACACATCCTAAATTCATCTGAGAAGAAGGAACCCAAACTAAGAAAGTGTCTCCATCAGATAGAGATAAAGTTGTAGTCAAGTCAGTAGGCCATTTTAAAATTAGTGATTGATAGTAGAAGGCTCAGCCCATTGTTGGTGGTGCCATCCCCAGGGTAGTAGTTCTGGGCTCTAAAAGAAAGTAGACTGAGCAAGTGGCAATGAGCAAGCTGGTAAGCAGCACTCCTCCATGGCACCTGAATCTGCTTCTGCCTCTAGACCCCTGCCTTGCCTGAGTTCTTATCCTGACTTCCTTTGAGGATTAATTATGACATGGAAGCATA
The DNA here is from genome assembly GCA_902729485.2 of Mus minutoides. NCBI lineage: Eukaryota > Metazoa > Chordata > Mammalia > Rodentia > Muridae > Mus > Mus minutoides. The sequence goes on from LR749904.1 coordinate 279,920, forward strand.
AGCCAAATAAACCCTTTCCTCTCCAACTTGCTTTTGGTTATGGTATTGTGTCAAAGCAATAGAAACCTTAACTGAGACATTGTGGGAAGCCAGACATTCAATAATTCCCACCACAAAGACCAGCTAACACTTTGTTAAGAGCCAAACTGTCCCCTCCTTTACACAAGGCTCATCCTGAGAACCGGCAAACCCTTATCTTAGATAAACACCTAGGGCTGTTAAGTAGGCGCCAGCATCCTTGGATCAATCACAAGACATCTTCCAGCATCCTGAGATCAATCACAAGACATCTTCCAGCATCCTGGGATAAATCACTAGGTGTCTCAAGCCTGCCATCCTCATCCTCCCATATGTCCTTCACCCTGAAATCTTTGTTCTCCCTCCCCAGGCCCTCCTTATTCCCTTTCTTTTACTGTGTGTATATAACAGGGTATTCTGCCTTAGTAAAATTAGACCTTGACAAAAATTTCCCCTTGCTTGGTCTCTCTTCTCTTTCCCTGCCTGTTTCTCTTTCAGGCCTCAGGCCTCCTCGACCCACAGAATAACTAGGTCCTGCTGGGTGGGACAAGACATGGAGTGACTCATATGACCTGCAAAACTTAAATCCTGGTACCTGCAATTTAAAGCCTGCTCATTGCTTCTTGTGGTTTTTCCAGATAAAGTCCAAACAAATAGCCCCCAGTATTCTAGCCTCCACCTACTGCTCTTGCTATAGCCTATGAACATCTCTCGCTGTTCTGTCTACCTCAGGGTGCTGCTATCCTTCCCTCTGAACTTGAAAAATACATTGTCTTTGCTTGGAACAATCTTGCCTGGCCTATAGAGGAATAATTTTTAGTCTCTATCAGATTCCAACTTAATTGTCATTTACATTACAAGGATGTTTCTCTCTTGATCTCTTTATCAAAAGTTTTAATACATTTTCTAACACCTTTATTTCTATATTAAAGATCTGGTCATAACTTATAATGACATGCTTTTGCATGTGGCATTTGTGATTGAATATCCATCTCTTCCACTGTGCTCTTCATAAAGATACTGTGAATCTGTCTTTTTCACTACTCTATCCTTATGAACACTAATTTAGAGTTCATATAACAAATATACATTATTCACACATTCACAGCAGTGGGAATTGTATCCATATGCATGCCAACACTCATAAACACATACACATACCATACATGTGCAAGCTAAAGGAGCTCATTTATTTAATTAGCCATCTGACATGAGGGTATTGCTTCCCTGAGCCTCGGTTTGTTAATTATTAAAATGAGGTTATACTCCTTGCCGTTATGATAGACTTTAAGCAAAGTCCACAACAACAGTGGCACACATAATTGTAAATGCTTGGTAACTCTATCTCCCCTTCTTGTTGCCAACTTTACCGCCCTTGGTATATTTAAACATCCCCAGTGTAGATAGAGTAGGGAAGTTACACTTTATCAATTTGAAACCCAGTTGCTTTTCATTATGACTTCCATGAATAACCAGTGACCTTTCTTTTACCTAACTCTCCCTGTTTTCTTCACTATCCTACTACCACCTCCTCCTCTAATTTCTCTTTTTCTACTCTTCCTCCTTTCTGTCTCCTTTATGATACCTGTCCCTTTCAAGCATATCTGCCTAAAGTCCTTTCCTTGTAAAAATGTCTTTTAATGTATTGAAATGACTGGCTTGAGCTGGGCTGTACTTGATTGCTTACCTGGCATTCTGGAGGCCCTGGGATGCACCCCAGCACTACATAAACCACTTATAGTGGTGAACACCTGGAATTGTAGCACACAGGAAGCAAGAGGCAGGAGAATCAGAAGTTCAAGGTCATCCTCTCCTTGGGCTCCATGAGACCCTATCTGAAAACACAACACCAAATAAATGATAATGGCTGTCTGTCTGATCCTTTCCAGAAACTTGTATTTAACCATAGTCTCTCCTGGCATTAATGTTCCTCATCTCATTGCATTGCTTTGTGTTTGACCACCTTGCTACTTACCTTCTAAATAGTCTGCAAGTAGTTTACTAGGTTGGTCAGTATCTACCCCACTAAAGCATAGACATGCTGAGAGCAGATATAACCACATGTTGATTATTTCCTCTGTCTGAACAACCAGCACAGAACCTGGCCAAAGATCATACTTCCCAAGTACTTTTGTGTTAGTAAGTACCACTATCATATTTATGGAATTAGTATGGTTATAAGGAGAGATATATTTTCCTAAGGTTCCTCTTCTCTGCTCTTAATAACTTCCTATAGATGAAGCCTTACTATACAGTATCATAACACTTTCAAAATAACATTTCCTTTCAGTAAGCTGATTAAAGGCAAACACCTTTGTCAGCACTGACAGTCCCCATAACCCCACCCAAGCTCTTGTCATCTGATAATGTTCATCTGGAATGCTTAGTTTGACCAAACTATATTCACTAGTCTGTTTTTGTTTTACTAATATGGCTGGCCTATTCTTACCAACTTTTCTTTTACTATTTACTCATGTAGAAATTAAATTTATTGCTGAGTGATGCATAAAATATACTAATTGCACAAATTTAAAGAAGTAGACTCTTTTGAGACATACACACACACACACACACAGAGAGAGAGAGAGAGAGAGAGAGAGAGAGAGAGAGAGAGAAAGAGAGAGATTAAATCACTTCAACAATATCTATCTCCTTAACCATGCAACATTTCTTAATAGTAAAGTTTTCAATGTCTGTTCTGGTTTGAATAGGAATGGCACCCATACACTTCAGTGTTTGATCGCTTGGCCTATAGGAAAATATGTGGCCTTGTTGAAAGAAGTATGTCATTGTGGAGGTGGACTTTGAGTCTTCATATTCTTAAGATACTCCCAATATGACACACAGTCTTCTTTTGCTGCCTATAGAACTCTCAGCTCTTTCTCCAGGACCATGTCTGCCTGCATCCTGTGACGCTTTCCACCTCTCCCTCCTGTGTAACATCATTAGGCATGGCTTCCATTGAGACATGGTAATGGTGTGGTGAGATACCATTGGCTGAGGATTTAGTGGCTTGGAATTGGCTCAAATACTGTAAATAGACTTATGTGCTAGGCAATAAACTCAGTTCTGCACCCTGATGATGGTCTCCTGAGTCTGAATACCAGGATTAATCACATGGCTCCATCACCTGTCACCCCTTATCCTCAGTCCCATTGCCACATCTAGCTCCTGAACAGGACTCCTGAATATCCTGCACTCTGAAGAGTAGGTGAATAGACCTCTACAAACAAAGTGGATACTACTAGCTCTCAGAGAAAGCATAGTTAATTGAAGATTTTGAAAAGGATCTTGGAGAGTAGGCAGCTGGCATACTCTGAAAAGAAACTCAATACGTTTTATGAGAAAGTTCTGGACTTTCTCATGTGAAGTTTGGGATGAGCATACCTGGAAACAGTGCCGATGGTGTGGAGGAAGGAATTGGAGGAAGAGCTGCCTCATACTTCATCCCAATAGTCCTCGTCCATTTTGAGCTGCCTTCGTGGTTCTGTGATAGATCAGAAGCTTCTTCTTATTTTGCTACTAAGTTCTGGAGGTGATTTCCCCATGGAAGGATGGAAAGCTCAGAGGGTGCAGCTTGCCTCCTTAGAGAAAAGACAGCTGAGTCAACAGATATTGCCGTCCCTGTAGATAAAGGCACAACTCTGTTTTACCCTAATCTGATAGACCTTGAAAATGAAAGTCAATGAGAATCCCCATTGCAGTGTCTCCCCCACCCTCACCCTATGATGCTAATAGGAGTACATCTAAGACTAATACACATAAAACAATAGCATGGCCAGTTCTGCCACCTGCCTCCAATTCCTGGGGGAGAGAAGGACAAGAAATGAGCATTCAGAATCCTTCTTCAATGTTTCCTCTTAATAAGGCAAAGCTGGATCCCTCAGCAGCAGCAGCAGCAGCAGCAACAGAAATACCTGTACCAGTGTTTCAAGTAATCTTATATTCTCCTGTGGGAAATGATCCCCCACGGAGAACCTGGGAACCTTACTCTGTAGAGGTGCTACAAAAATATAAGAAGGGCACTGCTGAAAATGTGCTACACTCTCCCTTTCGGGGGGCAGATGTTTGAATTCATGGTGACTACTCTGAATATGCCACAGAACTGGAAGACTATAATAGGATCTATATTATGGGAGTGGGGGAGGTTCACTTTCTATAATAAAAAGGTGGGATTTAATACGAGGCCCAGATTCTCAGACAGGGTAACTTAGCTAAACAAGTGGACATTCCACCTGAAGCTTTGCAGAGAGGGTAATTATAGCTCTCTCCCTGTTCAAATGCAGGGACCATCAATTTACTTTGATCAGGTCTTCCTTTGTGTCATGGATGCAGTCAGAAAAGTTACTGACGCTGCTAAGGTACAGCTCAGTGGCCTGAAGCAAAAGATCAATAAACATTTTACAGATTTTGCAAATTTGGTCACCGTGTAAATCATCATGTGACCATGGAAGCTTTAGCTAAGTAGTTTATCTGGGAGGGGGCTACTACCTAGGTCCATAAGACTGTTGTTTGTGTCCACAGTGGAGAAGAAAAAGATTGGATCAACACTACCCAAGATATGGGTACTTGTTAAAGAAAAGCAGAAAGCCTAGCAGCCACCTTGGTCATGTACCTAAAGGTAAAAGAGGAAGATTAAAAAAAAAAAGAAGAAGAAAGAAAAGAAAAGATGTTTGTTGGAACTGTGGATATCAGGAACATTTTGCCAGGCAATGCTTAGATAAATTCCATGAAAAGAAAGAGAAAAGACCCACTTAGGATTGTGCTAAATGAAAAAAGAGTTTCCTTTGATCCAACGATTGACAATCAAAACCCACAAGTGATGAGCCACCTTTAAAACTTCCAGCAACACCCAGCCCCACCAGTAAGAGGGAAACAAATTTCTAAAATATTAAGGACCATTCCGTTTGGTTAAGTGATTGAGTGAGACTGAGACTCAAGCTAGAGGATACCACTTTTGGAGGCATAATTGACACAGGAGCACAGTGTACTTGGTTCTGAAAAGGGGAAATGCTGCCATCTGGAAATTCAACCCTGAGTCTCAAGTTAAGGGATGGGTTGGTTGGGGTAGGGCGAAATGTCAGGATAGGTGCCAGCTGCAGCTGGACCAAGCACATGTCCGGGAACCCTTTTCCACCTTGGCCTGCTTCCTTCCCTCTTTTCCCAGTGGGACCCTGCTGTCTCCCTAAATCCTGGCTACACCAGCAGATTTGCCTTGCACAGTCCAAAAACTTGAGTGGGCTTGGGAAAAACCGGACAGATTTCAGGCCTGAACACCTACAGTGACACACTTCCTCCAACAAGTACACACTTACTTCAACAAGCCCACACCTCCTATTAGTGTCACTTCCTGGGCCAAGTATATTTAAAGTACCACACAATACTTCAATGGTTCAGTTCAAAGAATTGAGTTGCTGACCATTTTAACTATTGAAGGATTGACCAGAGCCCATCAGCGTCTTGGGTGATAGCCAATATGTTGCCAGTGTAACCAGATCTCAACTGTTAGCTTCTGTCAGGTCCTCAGATGGACCCTTACATCTACCTATGATCTAATTACAGAAAATAATTAAGCAAAGGGTTTTCCCTTGCCTTTTTATATCCATCTTGTGTGGGGCAATGAGCTATGTATGCAAAGACAATCTGGTCTCCAGTCGAACTGAGGTTGGAACCCTGGTAAAACACAATGCTGATTCACCTACATGGGACAGAAGGAGTTCCCTCATGCCTCCTGGACTCAAGGCTCCTGTTGAAGTTACCCACACCCCTCCCCCCCACAAGAGAAGCATGGCTAGTAGTCACGTAGAAAATGTCCCAAGCTTCTGACCTTCAGGCTAGATCCCTCCCAGTTACCTAGCAACAGTAGAATAACAGCCCACCATAAGAGGGGCTGCTTGGCTCCACCTCTCTCTCTCTCTCTCTCTCTCTCTCTCTCTCTCTCTCTCTCCTCATGCTCTCCTCTCACTTTCTTACTCTTTCCTCTCACTATCTTACTCTCTTCCTCTTACTCTAGCCTTTCTTCTCTCTCTCCTTTTCCCCCTTCTCTCCTCTTGGTAATGGCCAGTTTATCTCTTTCTACCTTTTCTCTCCCCTCCTGCCTTTCTACAATAAAGCTCTAAAATCATAGACTGTATCTGTTCATCAAGGCCTACTGTGCTTGGATGATGGGATAGGCTTTTCTCTAATGAGCCATTTCTAATCTCCAGATGGAAGGCCTTCCTAAGGACTCTTGCCTGCGTGGGAACCTCTCTCCCTCTGCCCTCTCTCCTGTATCCCCAGGGCTGACACCCTCGGCCCCAGGGCCCCTGATATTGAGGACTGCCCCTTGTCCACCCCCCACCAAGTGGGGTCCAGTGACTTGACATAGCCAGTTGCCCACCCAGGCCGAGTGGAAAACATCTGGCAGCCCTCCCACATCAGCCTGCCCAGAGCATATGAGGAACTCTGCCTGGACATGGGCTCTTTTCCCTCCCTCTTCTTCCCCCACACCCCCTTAGTTCCCTCACAAGCATGTACATTCTTCTCTTAACCTCCTAGGTATAATCTGTCAAGACAACCAAGAAGTGGAGCTCGTTTTTACCTGTTTGTCATCCCCCTTAGAACAAGCTCCATCCCTTCATGCACACTTGCATAATTCTGCTCACTTGTTACATCAGAGACTTTTCCCTAATCTTACCCCCAGACACATGCAAACATTTAGTGTGTGCCTGTTTAGCCTATGCCCCCCTCCTCCCTTTGAGACCACTGTAGCCTGGGGGTATCTATCAATCCACAAGGCCTTTGCCCTAGTTTGTTATGGCAAATGAATGTCATATCCCTGAGTTTGGGTGCTTAAAATATGTTCATGTCTGCATAGATACCTTCTCTTATGTTTCTGATGTAGCACAATCCAAGGAAAACACCAAGATGGTGATTGCCACTATGAGAACGGCTATGCTAGTCATGGGTACTCTCATGCCTTAAAGACTGATAATGGTCCAACATATGTTAATGAATCCTTTGCCTTTTTTTACTAGGACTGGGGTATCTCCCACTCTACTAGATTTCCTCATAACCCTCAAAGCCAAATAATAATTGAGTGGGGCCAGTCCCTCTGAAAAATCATTTATAATATGGGTGGAAGACCCCAACCCCCCAAAATTAATAGAAGCATTATTTACTATAAATTTTAAAATATTTGAAAAACAGAGTATTCCCCCCAACATATAAACACTGGGGGGAGGGGCTATACTGCAAAGACTAACTCCTTTGCCCTTGGTCTATTGGAGAGACCCTATAGATATTACCTGGGAGGGACCAGCCCCTCTGCTAACCATGGGACAAGGGTTTGTTTGATTTTTCCAAAAGGAACAGATAAGCCCATTTGAGTTCCTGTCAAATCCATCAAGTTCTGCACTGCAGATTGTACAGGTGGAGCCACTGGAGCTGCTGAGGAGAGTCTTACGGCACCTATCACTGAGTAAATCAGATAGAAGAAAGGAGAGACAACTGCCACTCACAGAGCAGCACCCTCCTGACGGCCAACCAACAGGAGGCCCTCAGTGAAGACCCTGGCAGTGAGGACATCTCCAGCTAAATACCCCCAGTGACCCAGGGGACCATCAAGGCTCTCATAAACCAGGCACAGAGAATGTCTCTAGAAGGACCAGAGAAAAGACCTTACACCATTTTTCTCAGGATGTGTGCTATCATAATGGCTAATTCTCAAGCTTATGCCTAGATACTCTTGTGGGCTGCCATTAGGAATCTACTCATTTTCCTCCCTGTTAGTTCACATTCCTGGTTGCCTTTCATATACAGTGACAATCCAGGAATGAGAGAGCCAATTCCCTGTCAACTCTACCCTAGCATGTACATTAAACAACTCATTCAATATGGTCCCAGGGATGATGAGCTTTTATCTAACAGAAATATATGTCCAGAGAGGATTTTATCCTACTGACTCAGACAGTTACCAGGATTTTCTCCCTTCCAATTTTGTCAAGGTTCATTGATCAGGTGGTGGCCAATATACTTTGCTCCCACTGCCCTCCAACGGGGAACCCCAAAAGAAACTTATCAACAGGTCAATGTCAGGGATAAATGGGACATTCCCATCCCTCAAAATGTCAAGTCTCAACAGTTACTCACCAACTCACTCCTCTTGGAAGTTCTTAGCCTTGAAGAAAAACAAAAAAACAAACAAAAAAACAAAACAAAACAACAACAACAACAACAAAAAAAACAGAAGAGGGACTTATGGAGGATGTACAGTCAATCTTTTGAAGGGAAAAGTGGGATGGAGATTTTAGGGTTTAAAAATCCATGAACGAAGACTGCAGGCTCAGATAGTATGCAAGAACAAAGAAAATTTATTCTGCAGAAACAACCAGTATGCAAGGGTCACAACTGCTTCAGGATGGTGACACAGGCTCAGACTTTTGAGCCCCATTAATAACAGAACTCATTAATTGCTTCTGAGATATCAACAGACTTCTAATTAGAGCACATTCCAAGGGGTTATAAAAAACATTTGCCAAAGATCATAAAGAAGGAGATAAAGATATACACCATAGGTCCAAGGATAGAAGATAAAACTTTAGGTTTATCTATATAAAAGTTCAAGGACAACTTAGTTATGGTTTTTAAACAAATGATGTTTAGCCAGATAATTACTTCTAATGGATATGCATGTAGACACGCAGTTATGAACTTCTTGTTTAATTTATGACCTGAATTTATATGCAAACTTATACAGAACTTTTACCATGGGATCACACACTCTGAAAACCATACAAGTGCTGAGAACAAAGAGCAGAGACAAGCCTTCCTCTCCTTTTCTTCCAGAGTCTTCAGCTCAGAGCCACAGAAGGGCTACTTTACCTAGGCTCCCACTATTTTACTATGAGGTGCTAAACCAGAGCCTACAGCTTCTCACCTCAGAGCAGGCAGGCAGATCAGCTGCCCAAACAAAGTATCTTACACTTAGGATGGGTAGCAACTGGTTTAAAGCTTAGTTTCTGAGTGGAGACAAATTGGGATAAAAAGGACCCTTCAGAAAGTGAGATGCTACAGGTTCTGGTGACTCCTCGAAGAATCCTGATCTGCTATACACATCATTAGATCTACGATGGGGCCTGGAACACCAGAGAAAAAGCAAAAGAGAACCAAGACCAGAGTGGTGGCTACTTCCTTTATGCTTCATTCACCTCCTATTGAGCAACCTCATTATGTAGAGCTTTCATTGGGGCATGGTGACAATGTGGAAAGATATGATTGGCTGAATATTTAGGGTTGGCTCAAACATTGTATATAAGCTTATATGCTAGGTAATAAATTCAGATATGCACACTGATTCTGGTTTGTGGAATCTGAGTCCCCAGATTTGTCATGTGATTCCATCAGCTCTCACCCTCATCCTCAGACCTGTTCTCACAACAGGCCCATTTCCTTCCCTAGGCGTCTGGTCTCTGCCTCACTTAATCTTGAATTCCTGACTTTCTTAAGCCTAATCCTGCTCTCCATCATTTCCCATGCTACCTCTTCTAGCTTTTCTCCTCAGGACTTTGACTGACTTCAGTGTTTCCCTTTTAGAATTTTATTTGATCTAACTTTTATCACAGCTCTGAGATTATGTTGTTATAAATACCACCTCTTTGTTATGTGTCTTTCGGTGTGAGGTTAGAGGCAGAGACTATGAAAGAGGTGTAAGTTCAATGATATGAGTTATGGGAAAGTAATAATCAGAGGTCATAGGACCAATTTGATATTTATGGTACCAAGTCAGTATCTACCCTCTGCCTTCCTATCTTGATTATAGTCCAGTGTCTTTTTTCTAATGCTTATTCTTTTAAACATTTAATGTGGCTCCAATGAATAGACGCCTAACATCTGGCTGATAGGTAAGGAATAACAAAACTTCAGAACTTTGGTATAATTTGGAAGCCAAATCCCCTCTTTTTTATCCCTTATTCCCTTTTCTTATAGATCACACACATTCTGTCACCCAAGTTCCTTCTTTCCTTCCTTCAAGTTACTCCTTCCCACTTCCTAAAGTGAAGATAATTTATCTATTTAAAAGGTATTTCCATGGGTATGGTGATACTTATGTACAATTCCAGCACTCAGGGAAGCAGAGACCAGGGGATTTCAAGTTCTCGAACATCATAGTCCATACTGTCTCAAGAGAAAAAATACTTCATTTCAAAGCAGTATATATACATGCTCCCATGTCAAAAAACATCAAGTAAATAATTGATTGATAACAGAATAAAATTAATTGTTTCTATTTCAGTGGGAAGACTTTCTTATTGAACAATACTTTCTTTAAGATTGTTTTTGTTTATGTGAAAATAAAGGCTCATTAATTTGTAGTTTAGATTTCTGTGTTTTATATTATACAATGATGTAGCCTTTCAAAACATCCAAAACAAGAGTTTTATATAGTACAGAGTTAGTAAGCACTCTTAATTTTTGTTAAAATGGTCTTTTCTGGAATATTTGGGAAAGGATGCAATAGAATATGTTCTTTTTAAATGTTTTTAATCTTTAGAATAACTTTTAATATTGTGGTAATTTCACATTGTAAAGACTAACACAATATAGTATAACAGCTTATCTAAGATTGCACAGCTAAGGAGAAGCAGAACTGGAATGAATTCAAGAAAATCTGTCTCTCAGGGCAACCTCTCCACTACTAGGCAGCCAAGTCAAAAACAAGGGAATAGTCAGATCTCTTCCAGTTAGCAGTGTCTTCAGCTAAAGGCAGCTGAACAGTGACTCCACATGTTACTTCCATATAGCAAGTCTATAACTGTGTGGATCAAGGAAGTCCTTACAGAATAAAGAGGCCTATAACTTCTGATGCACTCTCATTAGACTGAACCCTTGGTGCTTTGATTATGAGATACAATTCTCTTCAGTGATCATCAAGTCATCCCACTAACAAGAAGTGATGAAGGATAAAGGACAAAGGCAAGGTAATAGTGGGCTGTGGCAGACATGAATATTCAGTGTTTTGTGCTTCAATGACAGACTAGAAATACATGGATACAATAGACCCTGAATTAACTCTGCATAAATAGGGCATGGTAGTGGTGTATTCCTGTTATGCCAGCACAGAGGAAGTAAAGGCAGGAAGAGTAAGAATAGGGAATTTAAAGTTATTTGTTACTAGATAGTAAAACGGAAGCAAGCCTGAGCTGTTAAAGACCCAGCCTTAAGATTAGTCACATAAAAGTTTATCTGGCCAGCTTTAGCAAGAACATAACAGCTGTCCCAGTACTGTCACTCAATGAATTCCAATTATTCATTAGTACTAGAATCCTACAAGGGGTGCCTGAAGAATTAATGTAGATTTTAGATTAATGCCTTCACACATCAGACAAAATTTTGGTTCTGTTAAAGAAAGAAAATTTGGGCTTGGTAGACAGAAAATACTGCATAGAGTAAAAGACTGCAACATGAGAACAGAAGTCAATTAAATCAAGAGATACAGAATGAGGACTGAAAATAAGTGATTCCTATGTTCAATAGAAAAAAAAATGTATTGTGCAACCAAATAAAAGAATCATGAGGGAAATGATCACTCAACAACTTAGGAACACTTTATATTAACCATCCTATTATTCTAAATATTTGGACAATAAGAAACAATATCCTAGCCAGGCATGGTGGCGCATGCCTTTAATCCCAGCACTTGGGAGCCAGAGGCAGGTGAATTTATGAGTTCGAGGCCAGCCTGGTCTACAAAGTGAATTCCAGGACAACCAGGGTTATACAGAGAAACCATGTCTCGAAAAAAAAAAAAAAAAAAAGAAAAAAGAAAGAAAGAAAGAAAGAAAGAAAGAAAGAAAGAAAGAAAGAAAGAAAGAAAGAAAGAAAGAAAATATCCTACTGGCAGCTATTCTAATCTATGAGATTCTGTAAAGGAACCCCCACTAACCCCACTTGAGATGCTGCAGTACAGCATGGAGATCCACTTAGACCTAAAGAACCTTCGCCTTCAGGTGATGATAAACATATCTACATAGTCCAATACAGTCCTAGCTCAAGAGTAGCTTTGCTATGCCTAGACAATGAACAGTAAGCTTATCCAGAGGAATTTTAGAGAAATAATTGTCATAATGCCTTAGTGACCATTCATTTGCCACTTGAAGTTCTGGGGGAAAAAGAAAAAAATCTTCAATTGGTTGAATATAAAAATTTTGCAGGAGTGTTTTTCCCCCATCTTCATTCTGGTTTTTGTTACTTTCTCAGAAAGACCCTGCAGAAGTGAATTGCAAGCCCTCTAGTTCTCCCCATATATCTTTATCACTTCCTTTAGAATACTTTCTGCATTGTATTACCAGTATACCGGTAGATATTGAAAACATTTTCTGGTTCATGTTAGACACAATTTATCATTGCTAAATGACTTAATGTAAGATAATAACATATTGTTTTAGTTTCCTTTCTGTTGCTCTGATAAAACACCATGATCAAAAGCAATTTAGTGAAGCAAAGGATTTATTTGGTTTACATTTCCAGGTCATAACTCACAGTTGAGAAAGGTCAGCACAGAAACTTAACCAGGAACATGAAACAGAAAGTGAAGAAACTCTATGTACTAGCTTACTTGTTCAGGCTTATGCTTAGCTTTTTTACATAACCCAAGACCACCTGCTTATGGATGATACCAATCATGGTACTACATCAACTAACAATGAAAACAATATACCATGTTCATGCCCATAGGTCTATCTGGTTTCATCAGTTTACCTATCAAGTCTTTCCACTCAGGTGAGCCTAGATTGTATAAAGTTGACAATTAAAGCTGGCCACAACATATACACTGTATTATTAAGTTATTAATCAAATTACTACAAATGATGATTCCTGAATAATCATTATCCTTAGAAAAAAAATCAATGATGACAGCATTGCCCATGTCAGACACTAGGGAAAAAAAGGTATTTCAAACTGCCTGAAGTATATGCAGCACTTGTAAACATAGCAGAAAAGGCTGATACCATATTTGAATGATGAGGTGTCTATTAAAACACCTCTGACATGGGTGAGAAAGCTGTGCTTAGAACTTTTGACTTCTAAGACTTAGTGAAATGAGTTCTACACAATTGTGTGTCTGTGCACAGCTAAGGCTGAGAAGTACAATTTTCTTCTCTCAATATGATCAGTAAGTAGTCTGTCTATGCTCAGAACTTGTGACTTTATATACCTTATTAGCGATGAGGTGTGTTTTATATGAAAGGACTTGTGACAGTTTATTTATTTATTTATTTGTTTATTTGTTTACTTTTTTTTCGAGACAGGGTTTCTCTGTATAGTCCTGGCTGTCTTGGAACTCACTTTGTAGACCAAGCTCCCCTCGAAATCAGAAATCCGCCTGTCTCTGCCTCCCAAGTACTGGGATTAAAGGCGTGACAGTTTATTGAATGGTAACGAGAAGTGGCTGTCATTGAAACTTCGGCATTAATAGTTTCACAAAATTACCCATTCAAAATTATACCATAAGTATATCTTTCAGTATGTCTCACTTCTCTCCCACCTTCCTCAAACCTAAACCAAAGCAAAAAATTTATCACCCAAGTGAACAGAGAGCACTGCAAATTGCTTTTATAATATCAGATGCTGAGTGGTTACCTAAGATAGATGATACTGAAGTAAGATTTATAATGTATACTATAATATACAAATAGCACAGTGGCATTGCTAAGTGGACTTTCATCTTAAGTAAATAAAGCTTATTTGAGACTAATATTTCATTTTAAAGAGTACTTTCAATTCAATCATACTGTTAGGAAAGGGTTTACAGAAACAAAAATAACCATTTTAGAAGAAACACAGCAAAATACAACTATCGTTATTCTATTCACAAGGAGAGAGAAAATAACTCATGAAGATTTCTCAATGTAAACAGAAATAAAATGACAACTGAAATTTTTCTTTTCTCTTGAGAAGAAATCAGAAAAGAAGGCCAAATTTAACCAAACCAACAGTTAACAAAGACCCATAGTCTATCAAGAAAATTTAACCTGAAAACATTAATGCAAAGAATTCTCATTTTGACAGTCTTCAAAACAAATCTCATTACAAATGTATGTTTAAGACAAGAAACTAAATAGATAAGCCTGCTAGATACACCTCTGGATGTTAACATTTATTTTGAGAAAAATATCTTTCCTGTTTTTTCCTCTCTTTTTCTGTTAATACTGGGAATTGAATCTAGAGCTTAACATATTGGGGACAAACATTGCACCAATGAACTGTTTTCTAGTCCTAAGAACAATTTCTTTAAAAGGAACTTAGAGACATCATTTTAGTTATCTCAAATAATAACAGCATAATAATTTCATTTCCTGTCTCTCCCCTATTTAATTGGCTTTTTGCCTAAAGCATATTTAAGTTAAAGCCTCAATAAATGACAGTCATAAAAGATTCAAGAGTATTCATTTCTCATTCCATTACTATCAAGCTGCTACCTCAATCCTACCTGCCTCTACTGGCCAAAAGTAGCCATGGTGGGAGCCTTAGCTGGCGATAATAATTACTAATAGCTCTTAACAAGATTAACAGTTTTGAAGCACCATTGTCATGAAACTAGTTATGCTGAGCAATCTGAGGTGGGGAGGGAAGCCTGTATTTCAGATGCATTTTCTTTGAACAATTATTCCCAAAGGCTGTTCTTACAATGGATTAGAAAAGGAGATAAAAGTTCTGAGAATTGTAAGTGCAGAAGACTGTAAAAAATAATGTCCCCCCAAAACTTGAGGGAATACGCCTTGATTTGAGGATTACAGTGGGAGCAAAGAAGAGTCAATCAAAAATATTCCAGTCTTGCTGCCAAGGGACAGAATGAACCCCAGACCTGCATGTTTTGACAACAGCCAGATTAAATATAAGAACATTGCTACATATGAGATACTTTACTCATTAGGGTGTTAGCCAATTGTAGAAGAACAGAAAAAAGTTTTCCTATGCAACCCATCACTGCTGGATTATCCAAGTTCCGTTTGTATAGTTAGGATGGTAGAAGAGATCTTACCATTTATCTCATGAGCATTAGACTCTGAATTATTGTTCTGCCGTGTGCTTGACACTTGTGGTAAGTGGAAGCATGATTATTTGTTCCGATACTATCTTTATTATCTGTGATCTCACCATTGTACAACCCATCAAAACTCCTAAACAGGAGTGTGCAAGATGTTTGGAGCTGAGGAAACACAAAGAATAAGCTTTTGAATATAAGACTGTAGAGTATGAGCCAGAAATGAGTCGGTAGCTTACTAAGAGACTCACTTGAGCAGGACGTGCTGTAACTTGTGTCATTAATTAGACTTCTAGCTCATAAGAATGGTCCAACCAAAAAAGGCATTTCATAAAGGAAAAAATGGTGCACTTTACAAAATGGAATTATTTATTTAGGTGGCCAAGGGTGATTGTAATAATGAGATGTAAGAAATCTGTGTTGGGTTGTTCGCCATAATTAGCTCTGCTAGCCTGGACTCCCCTTTAAGCATTTTAAACAGTTCATTCACTATATCTTTAGGAAATAAAATTGTCTATCTATTATATCTGTTTTAGGATGAGACATAA
The DNA here is from genome assembly GCA_902729485.2 of Mus minutoides. Lineage (NCBI taxonomy): Eukaryota > Metazoa > Chordata > Mammalia > Rodentia > Muridae > Mus > Mus minutoides. The sequence goes on from LR749904.1 coordinate 295,511, forward strand.
TAAACATTATTATTTAAAAACTGACAAATGAAGCTGAGAAGATTGCTCAATTAGTAACCTTACCAGGCAACCTGAGTTTCATTCTCAGTACCCATAAAAAAGACTGATATTATGGTGTGTGTTTATAATACTAGTAATGGCAAGCTGGAGACAAAATTATATTTAGATTGAAAGATACTTACTTATTTTCTGTATATTTATTCATAAGCATATGTTATAAGTATATATAATAGAGATACTGTACATGTACAGATAGCATATTTGTCTGGATCCCCTGCTGCTCACTGGTCAGCCAGAGAGCCTAATTGGAAGAACCCCAACAAGACGTATAATGCTTGAGAAATAACATCAGAGATTGACCTCTGGCTCTTCACACATGTGCACATGCACCCATCACACGTATATCTTTACACATGCACAACCATGTTTGCTTTTTAATATTTCCTTTCTATGCAGACTGGCTCTTCACACATGTGCACATGGACCCATCACACGTATATCTTTACACATGCACAACCATGTTTGCTTTTTAATATTTCCTTTCTATGCAGACAGGAACAAACATATGCTTATCCCATATAGGACACCTACCAGAGAAAGAAATTATTCCACCTCAGCCCAACTTGGTGAATGTTTCAGCAATGGCATACTGCTCTGCCAGCTCACCAAGAGGGATCTTGTAAACTTTAGTTTTCCATGATGTGAGGTTTATTCACTTCCTGTGTCTCAGGAGCCTCTCTTTTGAAGAGAATATTTCAATCTGGAAGCAATTGCTACAGAAAAATACACATACAATTAAGGGTGTACTTTTTAAAAAGAACTAATGAAGCATATACTAAGGAGGTCTAAAATCAAGATCTCTAGCAGAAATCTCTACAAATTGTCAAGATTCCTGACACTGTCATAAAAGTGAAAAGCCACGTACACAGCAGAAGCAGAGCAGTTCTGTCAATCATGGTGCATATAGTCAATAAATGTTTCAATACCCATTCAGATTTACATATACTTAATCATTCACTTTTAATATACTTATATATAAATATATTTAATAAGTATAAAATATAGATGCTATGCATGTGCAGATCACACACTGGCCTGGATTCTGAAAAAGAGAATATATTAATGCCATTAACCTTATCTTTGGGTGGTAAAAAAAGTATCTTCTTAATTATTTTGATTATATTTTTACATTGTTACTAAACACAGGTATTCTAACATTCTTGGAAATGAGGAAGTCAGAGTTAGAAACAAAATTTGAACTTAAACCACCATTGTGAGTTTGAAGAAACATTACTTTCTTGTGGGGCCTTTGGGGTTCTCATATATCTAAAGCACTCAGATATCAGGTTGTGGTCACTTCAAACATTACCTGTATTCTTTTCAACCTTAATAAAGTACTAATGGTCCATTTTAATCCAAGTGTTTCAAAGCACATTGTAAATGGTTCTTTTCTTACATTATTACAAATTCTTCTCGCTTTTATGGTCTAAAAACATTCTCTGTGTCAATGAATTATCATTTACTGCTATATTTTTTTTCCTGGATAATGTGTTGTTATCTTGTTCTTTCTACTCAAAATAAATAAACAAAATGACATGATTATTTGAGGTAAACATTTCTGGGATTGTATACTCATACATGATTGACATAAAAACATTTTAACCCTCTTTATTTCTTGATGAAATGATTTAGATGCACTTCTTTTACAATGATATTTGTAAGTGCTTGTGAAACAGTGTACCAAGCATCCTCTTGTGATTTTCGCTGAACACACTTAGAAATGTATATAAAATCAGTCATATTTATCTATCACTAGTGAGACTAGAAATACATTAAAGAGCTTTAAACAGCACAGAATTAAGGAATACAGTTTCATAAGTTTAGACACAACATTTATATAACCTTTCCCATTAAATGAAGACTATTTCCAAGCTCACTGCACCAGAATGCCATATTAAAAAAAAAAAAAAAAAGAACAAATTGCAGAAAAGAATCCCAAACTTTGCAAAGTTATTCCACAATGAAGTTGACACTCAAAAGAATTTTAGCAATGTTTTAACAAGTAAAATCAATCTATATTTAGCAAAAATAATACATCATGATCAAACAGTATATATCTCAGGAAGGTTAAATTGGTTTAACATTTAAAAATTGATCAATATACTTCACAATATTAACAGACTATAAAAGATGAAAAATATATAATTACTATAACTGACAGAAAAATCATTTGGAAGATTCCATCTCTTTACCGATAAAAATTGTTTGCAAATTGGAAACAGAAGGGACCTGCCACACACCAAGAGTTGGAGAACTAAGATCTGTAAGAAAGTTAGATCACTTGGCATCCACACAGTGTGGGAAACAAAGCTCAAGTCAGAAATGACGGAACACATTCTATTTGTAGCTCACATGTTTGCTGATTCAAAAAAACCCCAGGCAAGCACCGAAGAGAGAGCTAATCAATTCAGCAACATTTTAAGATACTATGGTGAAATCTGGTTCAATATTTCCATACACACATAGTGAAAGATCAGGCTTTCTAAGCATAGTGGCTCTTTTTAAAAATAGTAAACAATAGGGTTGGTATGGATGGTTCAGTGGGTAGCAGTCCTTGGGCAAAGGACTGATGACCTGAGTTGTATCCCTAGTTCCAAAAGGATTGAAAGAGAGAACTGACTTCTATACGTTGTCCTTTGACCTCCTTACGTTTTTCTGTGGCATACTCGCAACTGAACTCAGATACCCAAACATACACAATCAATAATTATTTTTAAGAATAGTATAAAATATGACATAACTAATAATAAATTTCACAGTGATATGAGTTGTAGAAAGCATATGCTTGTTTTGTTTTTATAACCATGTAAGACACACAAAGCAGTCCTGATAGACCAGTTGCTTGCTATACATTCCCACTAGAAAGCTTTCGGCATCTCTACATGTCAATCTTGCGTCTACTACAGGAACTATCATTTTATCTCTATATACTATTGGAAGGAAAGTAGAGGTATCTGTCCACATAGCCTTCCACACAAATGTTCTAGCAGCTCTTTGTTACAGCTACAAGTGGAAAAATCAAAAGTTCAGTAGTTAAATGGATAAACAAATGAATGTGCTCATGCAATGGCAATAAATCAACAGACTATGGATATAGACCAAAACCTGGGTGAATCTGAAGATGATAAATAAAAGAAGCCAGGGACAAACACAGTTCCACTTATACACAATTAAGGAAAATGCATGCTGGCTTGCTGGCTTAAGATACTATCAAAATTCTCTTGCATGACTGGGGAAAAGAATAAGAAAAAGAGACTCCAAACAAGCAAGAGAAATAGGTTATTGAATATGTTTAGTGTGTCTTGACTACAGACAAATGTTGTGCCTAAACTTATGAAACTGTATTCTTTAATTATTTGATGTTTAAAGTTCTTTAATGTATTTATAGTCTCACCAGTGGTAGATAAATATGACTCATTTCATATACATTTCTCAGTGTGTTCAAAGAAAATGATGAAATGATGCTTGATAATCTATTTCACAAGTCCTTGCAAATATCTTTGCAAAAGAAGCACATATAAGTATTTTGTAAACTTTCTCAACAAAGCCCTTAAACTGAATTTTTCATGGGATAATGTTCAGTCATGTATATTTAAGATATTTGAAAAATTATGTGTATTTGTGTATGGCTTTGTACATATGAATTCAGTGCTGTTAGAAGCCAGAGAGACAACAGGTCCCCTAAAAGTTACAGGTGGTTTTGAGCTGCCTACATGAGTGCTGGTAACCAATCTCTCATCTTCTAAAATAGCAGCAGTTTTCTTAAAAGCTGAGCCAACTTTCTGCCTCAGAAATACAGTTATTTAGTAGACATGTTAACTAAAATGATCTATTTCAATGGAAAGGTTGTTAATTCCAAGTTAGAACTCTGAATTATTTCATGTACTTCATCTGATGTACCAAATACATTAACTTTTTCTAAAATTAATAATAAACATTAATAATTTTTTATTTGTATAATTGCATCAATATTACTCCTTTCAGTTATAAAATAGTTATCTTTTTTTACCTATGTCATTTTTTTTTCTTTCTGATCAATGTGACTACCAATTTATTACTCAAATACAGGATTATTGATTTTTCTCTATATTTTGTTTTCCAGTTCATTGACTTGTGTCCTGCTCTTGACATTTATTTCATCTGTTTATTTTGGGTTTGCTCTAATTTTCTGGATTCTTAATACAGAAGCTAAGAACAAATATTGGGGAAATGTTTTCCTTTTTCTAATATGGATATTGAATATTAAACATTAAATGCATTTTAAATGACACTCTGAAGACACTGATATTCTCTCTTGTTGTTTGTGTTTTGTCTCTTAGGCCAAGGACATAGACATGATTATTGAAATATCAAGCTACAATTATGGATTCTTTTTGCTTCATGAATATCATTCTTCATTACTAAATACATAATTTTTTTTGCTCTTCTGATCAATTCATGTCTTATGTCATTATGTCATAATGACATAATTCATGATTATGAATATGGTCATTATGAGTTTTTGACCTGGTTAATTATCATATTAGTTTTGTATTATAGCAATATAAGCACTGCCTATTTTCACATCATTTATTCTTCATATTTAAAGTATTTATAAGTATTAGGTAGTTGATATTATGTTTGTAAGCCATGATGATGTTTTTTGTCCTATAGTTGAATATTTAGCCCATTTATAATTAGAAGAACATATAATTAGAGGAAGTTATTTTACTATCATTTTTGTCCTCTCTTCATTTTCTTCATTGTTCCTATTTCTATTTTGTATTAAATATTTTTGAAATTCTGTTCTATTCTTTTGCTTGCTTGTTGTGGTATTTGTTGCTCTTATGTATTGACCAGCTATTTACCACCTCAGTCCTCAAGAGATAACACAAACTATAAGTTTCAGTGACTTCTCTTATAGTATTTGCTCCATCATATGCAGTATTACTTCTACATATGCTACAAACTCCACAGTATATTGTTATAATTTTTATGTAAAATTATATTTTTTTTTTGGTTTTTTGACACAGGGTTTCTCTGTATAGCCCTGGCTGTCCTGGAACTCACTTTGTAGACCAGGCTGGCCTCGAACTCAGAAATCCACCTCCTCTGCCTCCCAAGTTCTGGGATTAAAGGCGTTCACCACCACGCCCGGCTATTTTGTACTTCTTAATGTTAATTATTTGTGTATATCTTATATGATTTCTATGTGATCTTTCTTCTGCTTAACAGAATTTCTTTAACAGGTCTTATCATATAAATTGACTGGTTGTAAATTATTTTAGTTTTATGCCTACAAAAATATAGTCTTTTTTTTTTTTTTGAAGAAATTTTTTGTCTACTAAACAGTTCTGAGTTGTCAGGATTTTTCCTCTTTATATACTACAGCTGCTACTTAACAGTATCTTAACTTGCAGAAGTGTCCTTTCTATCTCCCTAACCCTTTTACCTTTGTTGTGATTGTATGATTTTTCTCCCATTCTTAGTCTCTTCTCTTAATAATTTGATTATAAAAACTTTTGGTGCAATTTTCTTCAGTTTTCCTATTCTTGGGATTGCATGGGATGCTTGGTTCTATGTTTCCATGACTTTATCAACTTTAAAAGTACATAGAATCATATTCATTTATTCAGTAGTGTTTTCTGCTTTTTTCCTTCAGGGAACACTTACACACATTTCAGGCTTTTTGAATTTGGATAATTCCTTACCTATTTATAAGGTGTTTGCTTAGTTTTCTGTTTATTCTTCTTGTGACTATTGCTGTGGTTACATATTTCTAATAATTAATCTTTGTCTCTTCTAGAATGATCAGCCACTATGCCACTCAGAGTATTTCACCCTGAAACAGCAAATGGGGGCAGTCACAGCTAACTGTCTTGTTTCTCACCCCTCAAGGATCAATACACTTTACTGTTCATTGCACTGTTCATTTTCAATATTCTGAGAGCCACTGTTTCATACTGTATGTTGTCTATGTTCTCTGTTTCATTTTGTTTTAGCAAATATAGATATAAATGTAAACATTTTCTCTGTTGCTGTCTTTTGGCAGAATGTAGCAATCTGATATGTGCTTTTTAACCACATTTCATCTCTTGAATATGTTTATAAAGCCATTTCTATTGCCAAGAATGAATATTAGAAACACAGCGCTGAGGACAACAACCTAACCCTCGGCTTTGGGGAAGCATGGAATGACTTCTGTTTAAAAAAAAAAAAAAGTAGGTGATGCCTGAAACATCATGTTGAGAAAGAAAACAAGATGTCCACTTATGACATGGCACAAATATTTAGTAGCCCTTTTAAATGGTAAGGTTTGAAAGATTCTTAGTGGTTAAGAGCACATACTGTTTTAAAGAGGACCTGATTTAGGTTCCAAAGACACATACTATATGGGTGATCACAAAAGCCTGTAACTCCAGATCCAGGGGATGTGATGTGGCCTCTGTCCTCCACAGACACCCAAACTGATGTGTACATACCTCTATACATTGACCCCAAAACACATATTTAAAAGTAAAATAAACCTTTAAAAAAGGGGAGGTTAACTGCAGATATTTCTACTTACAAATGTGAGACATGTAAACAGTTACAGAATAACGATGCTATGGTACACACCAACTATATCTCTCAGACTAGTCCATTAAATGCACCAGTGATATCTTCTATCCCTGATTAATTAAAGCCAGGCATCTAAGAAAAGTACCTTTAACTAGCTAAGGAGTAGGTTAAAGGATGATGGCGAATTCAATAGAAAAAATTCAAAGAAAAAATAAGAATACCTAGACAAAGATAGTTCTATGTTATGCAGGTTCCAAGGAACCAGGAAGTCAGCAGGATCAGAAACTGGAGAAGCCAACAGAAAAGAATCTCAGACTCCCAAACCTGGCCCTATATGAACACAATGTCTCATTGTGATTAATTTCCCCATTCCTTCTTGTCCTCCCACCTGACTGCCTTCTTCTGATAAGGGAAATGCAAAATGTTCTTTGGTCACTTGTTGAAGATTCATACACAAACATCATGCTGTAAAAACACAGAATGAAAAAGAATCTTTATGTATGTGGATTCTTAAAAAAACAGAACAAACATACACTATACACTGATTGGGAATTTGAGATACACTAGAAATTATTTTTTTAATGTTTTAGGTATTCTAATGTTATATTTAAATGTTAAAATAATACATACGATGGCAGTCTGAGCATGGTGGCTCATTTCTGTTATCACAGCACTATAGAGGCAGAGGCAAGAGGATCTATGTTAGTTCATTGTTAAAATGGTCTACATAGTGAGTTCTGAGGAAGCAATGGCTATACAGTGAGTCCCTATAAAATATTATTAATATTGTTGTTATTGTTCTCATAATAAATATAGACTCCATCATTTATTAGATGTCCTTACTATCCTGTAAAAGTGAGTGTGCTATTAAAAGCATTCTGTGATCATCATTGCTTAGCTTTCCAGAGAGCATTAGAATCCCAGGCTACCGTGAGACCCTTTGTCAATCGCTGATGGAATTACAGTATAATTCAACCCTAACTTTTAAGGATCCCCAGCTACAAGTAAGCATTTCATAGAAGACAAATAAAGTAGTCTCTCCTAAAAGATACCTTTTAATGATGAAGAATGTGGTCTTACTATAGTGATATCTGAGAAGAAAGCAATAAAAATACTATTTAAAAGCAGAGATGGAATAGGGGAGAAAGAAGATAATCCCAAGGCCAAAGCTGGAAAGGTACGAGCTTAGGAGAGATAGAGTCTTCAGCTTCATTCTTTCTGACCTTAGGTGATAAGGAGGACCTCCATTCCTCAGCAAAACCTTGCCTGCCAGGACACTTAAACCATAATTACAGAGGAATGGTTCCATTTCTCCTGTACTCAGCACAAAACATTATTCCTCACATCTACTTTTTCAAATACAGAAAAAATAAGGGTAATTTGTTCCTTATACTATAACTTACCACATCCATACCTATATTTTATTCTAATATAATAATAGTTTTAGCTTAATGGCAGTTTCCAAATTTTCTTTGTTTGTAAATATCACAGTTCTGAAATTGCAGGTGACATTTGGCCTTTCCACATTTTATATTCACCCACCCAGAAAAAGACATTTGTGTCATTAAGCACTGCCTATTGAAGCTCTCAGTAAGAAGTGTGGGAAGAAATATCATATTAATATGAAAAATTAGCCATCAGATATATCTTAAATATAATTCCTGAAATAACATACTTTTTACAATCTAAATATATATTGCATTTTATGTTTCTTTCTCTGTGATATTTTTTATCTTTTAGATGTACTATAACTCCATTGCTTGTTTATTCTAAGTGTTCTTCTGAGAATTTTTAAAACAAACAGCACGAAGTAAGCAATAAGAGCATTGCCGCATCCTCCATAATTTACACTGTGGGTGCAAATCATTTATTTAAGATGAACTCACAATTGCCATTTAGTTCATCTGGGGAAATTTTAAATCGGAAACACTTATGTCTTAAAGTATAGCTCAATAGTCTCAAGTTAGATTCATCCAAAGCATTGCCTTTGTATAAAGTGTCACTAGTGTAATTAATTACTTTTTATTATATTACTGTGATAAAACACCATGACCATAGCAGCATATAAAGGAGTTTATTTGTACTTATAGTTCCAGGACGTTACAGTCCATGATGGTGGAGAGGCAGCAGGCAGCAGACAAGGTGGCTGGAGCAGAAGCTGAGGACTCACATGTTGAACCACAAGTACAAAGCAGATAGAGTAACACTTAAGCAACACTAGTCTTTAAACTCAAATCCCACCTCAAGGGACAAACTCCTCCAAAAGGACCATGCCTCCTATGCCTCCCCAATCAGTACCATAAACTGGGAACAAGTATTTAAATGCTTTGGACAACAGGATGTATCTCATTCAAATCTCCATACCATGTGATGGTTCTTATGTGACAATAAGAACATCCCAGTTTGCTAGGTGATGGCTCCATTGCTCAAGTGCTTGTCATGCAAGTACAAGGGCAAGAACAAGAGTCCAGATCTCTGCCGCCCATATACATCCCTGGGGGCACAAATGCAAGCCTCCAATCTCAGTGCTGGAGAGGAAAAAGGGAGATCTCTGGTGCTTGCTGTCCAGCCAGACCGGCTGAATTGGTGAGTTTCAGATTCACTGAGAGATGGTATCCCCCAGAATCATGTGGAATGTGATTACATAAATATGACCTCAAATACTGGCATTTATTTGCATATGAACATGCACATACATATTCATACAGGTGTGCATATACACTAGACAGTTCCCTAATATCTCCGTTGATAACAGACGTTTAGCCAATTAGATAATTCATAATGGTATCTCCTGTACACTTGCTTTCAAAAACTGCATCCATGCTTTCAATGGTTGATAAGCCATATGGGAAAAAAAGAATCCAACGTCAAGCAGCATGTTGTATATATTGATGGAAGGAAGTATAAAAGAATGACGGTATAAAATGAAGGTTGAGCACTCCTGAGTCCTGAAGGCTGCTGAAAACAAAAGCAAGCATGAGGAAAGGCGGGAAGTGTGCTCACAAGAGTGACACTGAGGGACAAGCAAGACCAGGGCACACTAGCAAAACCTAGGTAAGGTTCTGTAGATAAAAACAGAACCAGTATAATGTATAACCAGGGATGCTAAGAGTTGAAGACTGTGACCTTGGAGATAAACGAAATGGCTTCAGAAATATATTCTCACTTATGGTTTTCCATAAAGGAGCAACATTATAGCAAATTGAATGTTTAATATTCAGGAAATGAGCTGTGACACTAGCATTTTATGAAATGATCATGAAAGTTTACAAATAAAATAAAATGGAAAAAGAAAATCCAATATAAAAATAAAATATGGATTCTCAAATAGCACATTAAGAAACAAGAAGTTAGGTTTGATTTCATGTATATTATTCGTTCAGAAGATTTATCATAACCCTAATGATTGTCAGGTACTGTTATAAATATTAAGGGTACATTTGGAATAAAGAAAAATGCCTCTGCTCTCGGGAGTTGGTAGTGTAATGAGGCAGAGGAAAGTACATTTATACCTGAATACATAATTGTATGAATGCTGCAGTACAGGCATCAAAACAGCAAGAAGTCAAGAGTGCTAAGAGGTGGTATATGAGGGTAAGTTGGAGCAAGCCTCCTATGACCTAAGACTGAGAGGGAGGAGACACACTTGATGAAAAGATGGCATTTAATCTTAGACTTGAACTTTTCATATGATAGCAGTTAGCTAGGTCAGAAGCTCAGAAAGAAGCAATTCCAAGCAAGCGAGGAAAGAGGAAAAAAAGGAGGAAGGGAGAGAGGGAGGGAGGGAGGGAGGGAGGGAGGGAAAGTTGATTTCTAGACACCAAGATAAGAAAGGGCAAGCAGGTCCATTGGATCCAAGGGTCTATGGCCTCAGCACCAAGGTAAGAGAGGTCAGATCTTATCTCTATAGAATACAATGAGGAGCTCTGTCTTGAGCAAAGGCTAAAGAGTTTTTGATTTGTTGTTTTAAACAAAAAAGATTGATTTCAGAGCTACTTTTTAAAAATCAGGGAATGACACCCTTCTCATTCACATCTCCACCTGCACAGAGGCAGATCTCCTTGCCCATGCCCCCATCCCACAACCCTGCCTATATCTCAGGAGGACTGATCTAACACAAGTGAGACTCTGCCTCAATACCCATTCCAGCTGCATCCAACAAAGCTCAGTAAACATGAGATCTGTTCTGCCCTACTTGAGTCACAGAGCCCTTCCAGTTGGCATGTCCACCTGCACACATTGTAGATCAGTGTGTATGTTTCCCCACCATATAGCCCTGCCTGTCTCCCAAGAGGACTGCTTTAACCAGAGACATGCCACTGTCTGCCTGCCAGGAGGTCTGCTCTAACTTGGGACACAGACCTCCACCTGCTTCAACAGAGACCTGCTCCAATCCATGACACCGAGATTAGTTAACATCAAATACTACCAAATGGCAAAAGGCAAGCACAAGAATATAATCGACAAAAGCTAGTGCAAATTTGGCACCATCAGAGCCCAGATCTCCTATTATTGCAAGTCCTAGATACCCTAGTATACATTAAGAGTGAGATTCTGACCTTAAATTCCATCTCATGAAGATGATAGAGGTTTTTAAAGAGGATATAAATAACTCCTTAAAGGAATACAGGAAAACACAGGGGAAAAGATAGAAGCCTTTAAAGAGAAAACAGGAAAATATTATAGCATGTTGTTTCTACTACCCCGTTTTAAGCTCCAGGCAGATCACACTACCAGCCACCGCCCTGGTTCTTTTGGGTCCATGGATGAAAGACACGCACACACACACACACACACACACACACACACACACACACACACACAGTGAGAGAGAGAGAGAGAGAGAGAGAGAGAGAGCTCATTTCTAGCCTGCCTGCCTTATGGCTCAGCAGCTGGGCTCTTCTAAGCCTTTTGCAACTAGTAGGCCCTTCCCTCTGTTAATCCTGGCTAAAGTCCTCTAAATCTGCTCTTAGTTTTGTTGCCCAAGGAACCAAGTTAGGAACCTTCTTCTTGCTCAACATCCTATATCTGCCCTCAGCTTAGTTGCCTTTCTAATCTCCTGCCTTGGGAAGCTGACAATGGCCATTCCACCCAAGATCTCACATGACTGGTGACTATCTCTCCCTATAAATCATACTGAAATCCCTTTTCTTCTCCTGCATCTCCTAGCCTGCCTGCAGGAACCTAGAAGTCCCACCTCTCCTGCCCAACCATTGGCTACTGGCATCTTTAATGATCAATCAAGAACCAATTGGGAAATAGGTCCTTCAGTGTTCACATGCAGACTCCTGATCAAAGCATCAGAACCACACTGTACAAAATACAACCAAACAGGTGAAGGAAATAAATAAAAATTCTAAGACCTAAAAAAGGAAATAGAAACAATAAAAAATTAATTAATGGGGGAAATCCTGGAGATAGAAAAACTTGGAAAAAGAACAGGAACTACAGCTGCAAGTATCACCAACAAAATACAAGAGATGGAAGAAAGAATCTCAGATATAGAAGATACGGTAGAAGACATTAATATAGTGGTCAAGGAAAATGGCAAGTGTAAAAGGTTCTAAACCCAAAACATTCAGGAAATTTGGGGCATAAGGAAAAGACCAAGAATAATAGGAAAAGAGAAGGGTGAAGATTCCCAGTTCAAAGGGTCAGTAAACATCTTCAACAACATCATAGAAAATAATTTGCTAACCCAAAGGAAGAAATGACCATAAACATATATGTCTACAGAACACCAAATAGATTGGATCAGAAAAGAAAATCCTCCTGCCACATAAAAATCAAAGCACTAAATGTACAGAACAAAGAAAAAATATTAAAAATTATAAGGAAAAAAGACTGAGTAACAAAGGAAGACCTATCAAAATTACATCTCACTTCCAACAAAGACTCTAAAAGCCAGACTATCGGGAGCAATGTCTTGCAGACCCTAAGAGACCATAAATGTCAGCCCAGACTACTATTCCCAGAGAAATTCCCAATCACCATTAAGGTAGAAACCAAGATGTTTCATTACAAAACTAAATTGAAACAATATCTTTCTACTAATCCAGCCCTAGAGAGGGTTCTAGAAGAAAAATTCAATACAAGAGGGAAAACTACACCTAAAAAAAAAAAAAAAAAAAAAAAAAAAAAAAAAAAAAAATTTAAAAAAAACAAAAAAAAAAAAAAAAAAAAAAAAAAAAAAAAAAAAAAAAAAAAAAAAAAAAAAAAAAAAAAAAAAAAAAAAAAAACCAAGAAATCAATCATTTTAAATAAACCCAAAAGAATGGCACACACATAGTACCACCTTCAACAACAAACAACAAAATAACAGGAACTAACAATCATTGGTCATCAATCTCTCTCAACATCATGTACTCAATTCCATAATAAAAAGACATAGACAAACAGACTGGATACATAAGCATCATTAATACAATAAACACACCTCAGTAACAAAACAGATACAATGTAGTATAAACAGTCCCAAGAAACAAGCTGGAATTTCTACTATCCAATAAAATAGACTTTTACCTAAAAATTATCAAAAGAGTTGGACAAGGACATTTGATACTCATCAAAGGAAAAATCCACCAAAATGAAGTCTCAATTTTGAACATCTATTCCCCAAATGCAAGAGCAACTACATTCATAATAGAAACTTTACTAAAGCTCAAAACACACATTCAATCCCAAGCAATAATATTAGGAGACTTCTACTACCCCACTCACCAATGGATAAGTCAAAGAAACAGAAAATAAACACAGTGAAGCTAACAGAAGTTAGGAACCAAGTAGATTTAACAGATATCTACAGAACATTTCACCAAAAACCAAAGAACAGAGATTCTCTGCCACAGGGCCCCATACCCAAATAGCACCAGGAGGGAGTGAGCCTCTCAGGAGTGTGGACAGGATTGTGAGTACAGGTAAGACGACCACCGCTGTTCAAAAGAATCCACCCAGAACCCTCAGGACACAGGAACCTAGGGGAGGCCTGGAATGGGAGCCTTCTAGTTTCCTTCATCTCCATCTGTACCAGATCTCTGCCACAGAGCTCCATACCCACATAGTAACAAACCCAGAGAGAGAGCCTCCCAACAATGCCTGGGAAAGCAGTCTTGCAGTATCCATATGCACCCAGAGCTGATCATGTGTCACAGAACTACATACACAAATACCACCAGGAGAGAGATGGTCTCCCAGGAGTACCTACACAGGTAAGACCAGCAATTCTTTTCAAATTCCTGGCCCAAGAAGGACCCTCACAGAGCCATCAGAACACAGGAACCAAGGATCAACTGGGGAGAGGATCTTACTGATCTTTGTCTGTACCCCACAGCTGACCCTGTACCACACTTCCCTATACCTAAATTCCACCCAGAGAGTACTCCTCCCAGGAGTACTGACACACAGGCTTGCAGGAGGGACAAGCCAAAGTAAGAGATAGCAAGACCAGCTAACACCAGAGATAACCAAGTGGCAAAAAGGCAAAAACGTAAGCACCAGAAACCAAGGCTACTTGGCATCATCAGAACCAAGTTCTCCAAACACAGTGAACCCTGGTTACACCAACACACCAGAAAAGCAAGACTCTGATTTAAAATCAAATCTCATGATGATGATAGAGGAACTTAAGAAGGACATAAATAACTCCCTTAGAAAAAAACAAAACAAACAAACAAAAAAAAAAAAAACAAAAACACAGGTGAACAGGTAGAAGACCTTAAATAGAAACATAAAAAGCCCTTAAAGAATTACAAGAAAACAGAACCTAACAAGTGAAGGAACTGAAAAGAACCTTCCAGGATCTAAAAATGGAAATAGAAACAATAAAGATATCACAAAGGTAGACAACACCGGAGATAGAAAAGCGAGGAAAGACACCAGGAGTCATAGTTGTAAGCATCACCACTAGAATACAAGACACATAAGAGAGTATCTCAGGTGCAGAAGATACCATAGAAGACTTTGACACAATAGTCAAAGAAAATGCAAAATACAAAAATCTCCTAGCCCAAACTATCCAGGAAATCCAAGACACAATAAGAAGACCAAACCTGGGGATAATAGGTATAGAAGAGAGTGAAGATTCCCAACTTAAAGGGCTAGAAAATATCTTCAATAAAATTATAGAAGAAAACTTCTCTAACCTCAAGAGATGTCCACGAACATATAAGAAGATTACAGAACTCCAAATAGATTGGACCAGGAAAGAAATTACTGCCTTCACATAATTATCAAAACACCAGTTGCACTAAACAAAGAAAGAATATTAAAAGCAGTACGGTAAAGGGTCAAGTAACATATAAAGGCAGACCTATCAGTATTACACCAGACTTCTCACAAGAGACAATGAAATCTAGAAGATCCTGGGCAGATCTCATACAGACTCTAAGAAAACACAAATGCCAACCCAGGCTACTATACCTAGCAAAGCTTAAAGCAAATATTGCAACTCAACTAATTGTGGAAGGCTTCAAAACTTGAAATTACCATAGACGGAAAAATCAAAATATTCCATGACAAAACCAAATTTACACAATATCTTTCCACAAATCCAACCCTACAAAGGATAATACATGGGAAACACCAACAGAAGGAGGGAAACTAGACCCTTAAAAAAGCAAAAAAGTAATCTTCTTGCAACAAACCCAAAGGAAAATGACAATACAAACATAAAAGTAATATCAAAACAAACAAACAAAACATGGAGCAAAAATCACTTTTCCTTACTATCTCTGAACATCAATGGGTTCAATTCCCCAATAAAAAGACATAGACTAACAGACTGGACTCCTAAATAGGACCCATCATTTTGCTGCATACACAAAATGCACCCCAGTGTCAAAGAAAACCATTAGCTCAGGTTAAAAGACTGAAAAACAATTTACCAAGCAAATGATTCAAAGAAAGATACAAGAGTAAGCCATTCTACTATTGGATAAAATCAAATTTCAACCAAACATCATCAAAAAAAGATTAGGAAGGACAATTTGAACTCATCAAAGGAAAATTGTACCAAGATGAACTCTCAATTCTGAACAGCTATTCTTCAAATTCAAGGCACACACATTCACAAAAGAAATTTTAGCAAAGCCCAAAGCACACATAGTCACTCACTCAATAATTGTGGGAGACTTCAACACCCTACTCTCATCAATGAACAGATCGGGGAAACACAAACTAAACAGAGACACAGTGACACTAACAGAAGTTTTGGACCAAATAGATTTACCAGATATCTATAGAACATCTCATCCTAAATCAAAAGGATATGCCTTCTTCTCAACACCACATGGTACCTTCTCCAAAATTGACCATATAATTAGTCCCAAACAGGCCTCAACAGATATCATAATATTGAAATTATCCCATGCATCCTATCAGATCACCATGAACTAAGGATGATCTTCAATAAAAACATAAAGGGCAATTTACAAATTCATTTGGAATAATGCGAATTGGTCCATTCTTATCTCCTTGTGCAAAGCTCAAGTCAAAGTAGATTAAGGAACTCCACATAAAACCAGAGACACTGAAATTTATAGAGGAGAAAGTAGGGGAAAGCCTCAAAGATATGGGCATAGGGGAAAAAAATTCCTGAAAAAAATACCAATGGCTTATGCTGTAAGATCAAGAATCAATAAATAGGACCTCGTAAAATTGCAAAGCTTCTGTAAGGCAAAAAGACACTGTAAATAGGACAATAGGGCCACCAATAGAAGGGAAAGGATCTTTACCAATTCTAAATCAGATAGGGGACTAATATCCAATTTATAAAGAACTCAAGAAGATGGACTCCAGAAAATAAAAAAACCCTATTAAAAATGAGCTATAGAGCTAAACAAAGAATTCTCAACTGAGGAATACCAAATGACTGAGAAGCACCTAAAGAAATGTTCAACATCCTTAATCATCAGGGAAATGCAAATCAAAACAACCCTGAGATTCCACCTCACACCAGTCAGAATGGCTAAGATCAAAATTTCAGGTGATAGCAGATGCTGGAAAGGATGTGGAGAAAGAGGAACACTGTTCCATTGTTGGTGGGATTGCAAGCTTGTACAACCACTCTGGAAATCAGTATGGTGGTTCCTCAGGAAATTGGACATAGTACTACCAAAATATATACCCAGAAGATGTTCCAACTTGTAATAAGGACACATGCTCCACTATGTTCATAGCAGCCTTATTTATAATAGCCAGAAACTGGAAAGAACTCACATGTCTCTCAACAGAAGAATGTATACAGAAAATGTGGTACATTTACACAATGGAGTACTACTCAGCAACTAAAAACAATGAATACATGAAATTCTTAGGCAAATTAATGGATCTGGAGGATATCTTCCTGAGTGAGGTAATCCAATCACAAAAGAATACACATGATATGCACTCACTGATAAGTGGATATTAGCCCAGAAACTTAGAATACCCAAGATACAATTTGCAAAACACATGAAACTCAAGAAGAAGGAAGACCAAAGTGTGGATACTTTGTTCCTTCTTAGAATGGGAAACAAAATACCCATAGGAGTTACAGAGACAAAGTTTGGAGTTAAGATGGAAGGAAGAACCATCCAGAGAGTGGCCCACCTGGGGATCTATCCCATATACAACCACCAAACCCAGACACTATTGCATATGCCAGAAAGATTTTGCTGACAGGACCCTGTCATAGCTCTCTCTTGTGAGGCTATGCCAGAGCCTGGCAAATGCAGAAGTGGATGCTCACAGTCATCTATTGGATGGAACACAGGGCCCCCAATGGAGGAGCTAGAGAAAGTACCCAAGGAGCTAAAGGGGTCTGCAAATCTTATAGGAGGAATAACAATATGAACTAACCAGTATCCCCCAGAGCTGTGTCTCTAGTTGCATATGTAGTAGAGGATGGTCTAGTCAGCCATCAAGGACAGGCCCTTGGTCTTGCGAAGATCGTATGCCCCAGTACAGGACCAGGAAGTGGGAGTGGTTTGGTTGGAGAGAAGGGCATGGGCAGAGTATAGGAGACTTTGGGGATAGCATTTGAAATGTAAATGAAGAAAATATCTAATTAAGAAAAAGAATAAAAGATTGAAATAATCCTATATATCCTATCAGTTCACTACAGATTAAGGCTGATCTTCAATAGCAACAAAAACAGGAGAAAGCCCACATACACATGGAAGCTGAACAGTCCTCTATTCAATGATGACTTGGTCAAGGAAGAAATAAAGAAAGAAATTAAAGGGTGTTTAGAATTTAATGAAAATAAAGGTACAACATAACCAAACTTATGGGACACAATGAAAGCAGTACTAGTCAGAAAACTCATAGTTCTGAGTGCCTCCAAAATGAAACTGGGGAGAGCATACACTAGCAGTTTAACAGCACACCTGAAAGCTCTAGAACAAAAAGAAGCAAATATAAGCAACAGGAGTAGAAGGCAGAAAATAAGCAAACTCAGGGCTAAAATCAACCAAGTAGAAACAAAATGAACTATACAAAGAATCAACAAAACCAGCAACTGGTTGTTTTAAAAAAAAAAACCAACAGGATTGATATACCCTTAGCCAGACTCACCAGGAGGCACAGAGACAGTATCCAAATTAACAAAATCAGAAATGAAAAGGCAGATATAACAAAATGAACTGAGGAAATTCAACTACAATGCCTATACTCAAGAAAACATGAAAATCTGGAAAAAATGGACAAGTTTTTAGACAGATACCAGGTACTAAATTTAAATCAGGATCAGTTAAACCATTTAAACAGTCCCATTAAACCCTAAAGAAATAGAAGCAGTCAATAAAAGTCCCCAACCAAAAAAAGTCCAGGACCAAATGGTTTTAGTGCAGAATTCTATCAGACCTTCAAAGAAAACCTAATACTCTTCAAACTATCCAACAAAATCAAAACAGAATGAATACTACCCAATTCGTTCTATGAAGGCACAAGTACACTGATATCAAAACCACACAAATACCCAACAATAAAAGAGAACTTCAGACCAATTTCTCTTATAAATATTGATGCAAAAATACTCAATAAAATGTTTGCAAACCTAATCCAAGAACACATCAAAATGATCATTCACCACAACTAAGTATAGGCTTCAACCCAGGAAGGCAGAATAATACAGAAATCCATCAATGTAATCCACTCCATAAACAAACTCAAAGAAAAAAACCACATGATCATTTCATAAAATGCTGAAAAAGCATTTGGCAAAATTCAACACCCTTTCATGTTAAAAGTCTTGGAAAGATCAGGAATTTAAGGTCCATACCTAAACACAGTAAAAGCAATATACAGCAAACCAGTCGCCAACATCAAATTCAATGAAGAGGAACTTGAAGCAATCTCCCTAAAATTAGGTACTACACAAGGCTGCCCTCTCTCTCCCTATCCCTTCAATATAGTGCTTGAAGTTCTAGCTAGAGCAATTGGACAGCAAAATGAAGTCAAAGGGATACAAATTGGAAAGGAAGAAGTCAAACTATCACTATTTGCAGATGATATAGTAGTATAATTAAGTGACCCCCAAAACTCCACCAAAGAACTCCTACAGCTGACAACTTCAGCAAAGTGGCTAGATATAAAATTAACTCAAACAAATCTGTAATCTTCCTATACTCAAAGGAGAAGCATGCAAAAAAGAAATTAGGGAAATGACACTCTTCACAATAGTCACAAACAAAATAAAGAATTGGTGTGACTCTAACCACACAGTGAAAGATCTGTATGACAAGAACTTAAGTATCTGAAGAAAGAAATCAAAGAAGACCTCAGAAGATAGAAAGATCTCCCATGCATGTGGTTTGGAAGGATTAATATAGTAAAAGTGGTCACCTTGCTGAAAGCAATCTACAGACTCAATGCAATCCCCATCAAAACTTTAACTCAATTCTTCACAGATTTAGAAAAAGCACTTCTCAACTTCAACTGGTATAACAAAAACTCACAATATCAAAAACAATTCTCAAGAATAAAAGAACTTCTGGGGGAATCAGCATCCCTGACCTCAAGCTGTACTATATAGCAACAGTGATTAAAACAGCATGGTATTGGTACAGTGATAGGTAGGTAGATCAGTGGAATAGAATTGAAGACCCAGAAAAGAACTGACACACTTATGGTCACTTGATCTTTAACAAAGGAGCTAAAACCAGCCCGTGGGGAATAGGCAGCATTTTCAACAAGTGGTGCTGGCTCAACTGGCACTTATCATGTAGAAGGATGCGAATTGATCCATTTTTATCTCCTTGTACAAAGATCAAGTACAATTGGATCAAGGACATCTACATAAAACCAGATAAAACTAATAGAAAAGTAGGGAAGAACCTCAGACATGTGGGCACGGGGGGAAATTCCTGAACAAAACACCAATAGCTTATGATCTAAGATCAAGAATTGACAAATAGGGCCTCATAAAATTGCAACGCCTTTGTAAGGTAAAGGACACTATCAGTAGGATAAAACAGCAACCAACAGATTAGGAAAAAAATTTACCAAACATACATGTGACATATACAATATATACAAAGAACTCAAGAAGTTAGGCTCCAGAGAAACACATAACCCTATTAAAAATGAGGTATAGAGCTAAACAAAGAATTCTCAGCCAAGGAATACCGAGTGGCTTAGAAGCACCTAAAGAAATGCTCAACATCTTTAGTCATCAGGGAAATGCAAATCAAAACATCCCTGAGATTCCACCTCACATCAGTCAGAATGGTTAAGATCAAAAACTCAGGTGGCAGCAGAGGCTGGCAAGGATGTGGAGAAAAAGGAACACTTCTCCATTGCTGGTGGGATTGTAAGCTGGTACAACCACTCTGGAAATCAGTCTGGTGGTGCCTCAGAAAGCTGGTCTTAGTACTACAGGAAGACCCAGATATACCATGCCTAGGCATATACCCAGAAGATGCTTCAACATGTAATAAGGACACGTGTTCTACTCTGTTCATGAAGTAGAAAGACCCAAGTATGGATATTTTAGTCTTTCTCAGAAGGAGCAAAATACCCATGGGAGGAAATAGAAAGACAAAGTGTAGAGCAGAGACTGAAGGAAATGCCATTTAGAGATTGTCTCACATGGGAACCCATCCCATTCACAGTTACCAAACCCAGACACTATTGTGGATGCCTACAAGTACTTGCTGACAGGAGCCTGATATAGCTGTGTCCTGAGAGGATCTGCCAGTGCCTGACATACTCAGAGATGGATGATCTCAGCCAACCATTGGACTGAGCACATGGTCCCCAGTGGAGGAATTAGGGAAAAGACAGAAGGAGCTGATATATATGCAGCAAACCAATAGGCAACATCAAATTAAATATAGAAAAACTTGAAGCAATCCCACTAAAATCAGGAACATGACATGACACTTACTCTCTTCCTATCTATTCAATATAAGAAAGTTCTAACTAAAGAAATAAAACACCAAAAGAAGATCAAAGAGGATACAAAATGGAAAGGAAGATGTCAAGGAATCACTTATCCCAGATGATATGATAGGATACATAAGTGACACCTCAAAATTCAATGAAAGAAAACCTTCAGCTGATAACTCATAAAGTGGCAATAAAGTTAACTCAAAGAAATCTGTCACCCTCCTTTGTACAATTGATGTATGGGATGAGATAGAAATTAGGGAAACAACATCCTTCACAATAGTCACAAGTAATATAAAATATCTTAATGTAACTATAATCAAGCCAGTAAAAGATTTATATGACAAGATCTTTATGTGACTGAAGAAAGAAATCAAAGACCTCAGAAGATGGAAAGATCTCCTATGCTCAAGGATCGGTAGAATTAACATAGTGAAAATTATCAAAACCTTATCAAAAGCAATATACAGATCCAGTGCTAATAGCCATCAAAACTCCAACACAATTGTTTACAGACAAATAGCTAGAAGCTGGAAAGAATCCAGATGTCCCTCAACAGAGGAATGGATACAGAAAATGTGGTACATTTACACAATGGAGTACTATTCTGCTATTTAAAAAAATGAATTTATAAAATTATTGGGGAAATATCTGGAGGATATATTCCTTAGTGAGGTAACCCAATCACAAAAGAAGTTATTGGATATGTGCTCACTGATAAATGGATATTAGCCCAGAAACAGAATACCCAAGATACAATTTGCAAAACACAAGAAAATCAAGAATGAAGACCAGCGCATGGATACTTCATTCCTCCTTTGAATAGGAAACAAAATACCCATGTAAAGAGATACAGAGACAAAGTTTAGAGTTAAGATGAAAGGATGGACCATACAGAGACTACCCCACTGGGGAGGATCTATCCCATAATCAGTCACTAAACTCAGACACTATTGCATAGGACAGCAAGTGTTTACTGAAGGGACCCTAATATAGCTGTCTCATACAAAAGTGGATGCTCACAGTCATCTATATGATGGAACACAGGGCCCACAATGGAGAAGCTAGAGATAGAACCCCAGGAGCTGAAGGGGTCTGAAATCCTAGAAGAGGAACAACAATATGAACTAACCAGAACCCCCAGAACTCGTGTCTCTAGCTCCATATGTAGCAGAAGATGGCCTTGTCGGCCATCATTGGGAGGAGTGGCCCCTTGGTATTGCAATCTTTATATGCCCCAATAGAGGGGAACGCCAGGGCCAAGAAGTGGGAGTGGGTGGGCAGGGGAGCAGGGCGGGGGAAGGGGGGGAACTTTCAGGATAGCATTTGAAATGTAAATTAAGAAAATATCTAATAAAAATTGAAACAAAAAAGAAAAGGAATTTCTCAACTTCATATGGAAAACAAAAACACAGGAGAGCCAAAACAATTCTTAATAATAAGAGAACCTCTAAGGGAATTACCATTCCTAATCTCAAGCTGTACTACAGAACAATAGTGATAAAAACCACATGGTATTGGTACAGAGGCAGACAGGTCTATCAATAGTATATTTGAAGACCCAGAAATAAACCCACGTACCTATGGCACTTGAATTTTTACAAGAATCCAAAACCATAGAATCGAAAAACAAACATAAACAAAGCACTTTCAAAAATTGGTGCTGGTCTGTCACTCTGCATATAGAAGAATGGAAGTTGATCCATATTTTTCACACTGCACAAAATTCAAGTAGGTCAATGACTTCAACATAAAACCAGATAAACTGAACCTAATAGAATAGAAAGTGGGAAATAGACTTGAGCACATTAGTGCAGAAGAAATTTTCCTGAACAGAACACCAATGGCTCAGGCTATAATATCAAAAATTGAGAAACAGGACTTCCTGAAACTGAAAAGCTTCTGTAAGGCAAAGGACACTGTCAATAGGACAAAACAGCAGCCTACAGATTGGGAAAAAACCTTCATTAATCCTATATCCAATAGAGGGATAATATTCAAAATATATAAGGAGTACAAGAAGTTAAATTCCACGAAAGAACAAATAACCAAATTAAAAGATGGAGCTAAATAGAAAATTCTCAACAGAGGAATCTTGAGAAGTCGAGTAACACTTAAATAAATGTTCAACATTCTTAGTTATCAGGAAAATGCAAATCAAAATGACCCCAAGATTCTACCTTATAACAATCAGAATGGCTAAAATCAAAAATTCAAGTGACAGCACATGCTAATTAGGATGTGGATAAAGGGAAACACCCTTTCTCCACTAATAGTGGAAGTGCAAACTTGTGCAACTGCACTGGAAATCAATCTAGCACTTCCTCGGAAAATTAGAAATAATTCTATGTGAAGACCCAGCTATACTGCTCCTGAGCATATATGCAGATGCTCCACCATATCACAAGAATATATGCTCCAATATGTCCCTAGCAGCCTTATTCATAATCGCCAGAAATTAGAAGCAACCCAGATGTTTTTAAACTGAAGAATGGATAAAGACAATGTGGTGTGTCTATACAAGGGAATAGTATTCAGCTATTTAAAACAAGGACATCATGAATTTTCCAGGCAAATGGATGGAACTAGAAAAAAATCATCCTGAGTGAGGTAATCCAGACCCAAAAGGACATGTATTAGATTATTCACTCATAAATGGACAATAGACAAAAATTACAGAATACCCATAATATACCCGACAGACCCTAAAAAGGAAGGTCCAAGTGAGTATTTTTCAATCCTGCTTGGAAATGGGGACAAAATAAACATAGAAGTCAGAGGAGAGCGGGACCTTGGTGGAAGAGGGGAGGAAGAGGGAAAAGAGTACAGGATCAGGTATGAGCAGAGACAGTCGTGAAGTCCAGAGGGCCAGGAAGATAAATGGGAATATACAGGGGGAAGGGGTGTGGGGTGGGGGAATGTCAAAGAAGTCTCAGAGACCTGGGATGAGGGACCTTCCATGACTCAATGTGTGTGTGTGTGTGTGTGTGTGTGCACGCTTAGTCAAAATCCCCAACAGTGTGGATATGTAACCTGAAGAGACCACCTCTAGTGGTCAGACAGGAACCCCAGTAGAGGGATAGGGACACAAACCCACCTATAAAACTTTTGACCCAAAATTGCTCCTGCCTAAAAGAAATGCAGGGACAAAAATGGAGCAGAGACTGAATGAAAGGGTGTCCAGTGACCACCCAAACTGGGGATTCATCCCAAGGAAAGGAACCAATCCCTTACAATATTACTGATTCTATGTTGTGTTTGCACTTAGAAGCCTGGCATGGCTGTCCTATCAGTGGCTGTACTAGCAGCTGACTGATATTGATGCAGATAATCACAGCCATGCACTGGAATAAAATACAAGTCAAGGATAGCCACATATACCAATAAACCTAGCAGTTTAAAAACTCAGGTAGGAGGATCCAAACTGAAGCACATTTGAGCTACAATACTGAAAAAGAAATATAGGAATACAATAAGGAAGGAAGGATTAAACACTAGACTGTGTTTATGGTTGAGAATTTAAGACCAAATTGAGAAGAGATATCAGAGCTGAAGATAAAGTGTGCAGGAATAAAGGCACATAAAGATTTCTCTCATCTCAAGAAATAATTCAATCAGCCTCACTGAGGATCAGAATAGAATTACATCCATTGTTTGAAGTCAAAGAAAGCTGAACCACCAGAGTGACTCATAGTTTAAAAAAAATGTAGAATCTATTACCAACCTTCTATGTTGAAAGTTGAAAATGAAAATGAAGAAGTTAAGCCATCTTCTGCTACTTATGCAGCTAGAGACATGAGCTCTGGGGGTTCTGGTTAGTACATATTGTTGTTCCTCTTATAGGGTTGCAGACCCTTTCAGCTCCTGGGGTACTTTCTCTAGCTTCTCCATTGGGGGCCCTGTGTTCCATCTTATAGATGACTGTGGGCATCCACTTCTGTATTTGCCAGGCATTGGCATAGGCTCATACGAGATAGCTATATCAGGGTCCCTTCAGCAAACTCTTGCTGGCATATGCACTAATGTCTGGGTTTGGTGACTGATTATGGGATGGATCCCCTGATCAGGTAGTCTCTGGATAGTCCATGCTTTCATCTTAGCTCCAAACTTTGTCTCTGTAACTCCTTTCATGGGAATTTTGTTCCTTATTCTAAGGAGGAATGAAGTATCCACATGCTGGTCTTCCTTCTTGATTTTCTGTGTTTTGCAAATTGTGTATTGGATATTCTAAGATTCTGTGCTAATATCTACTTATCAGTGAGTACATATCTAGTGACTTCTTTTGTGATTAGGTTACCTCACTAAGGATGATATTTTCCAGATACACCCATTTGCCCAAGAATTTCATAAATTCACTGTTTTTAATAGCATAGTAGTAATCCATTGTGTAAATGTACCACATTTTCTGTATCCATTCCTCTGTTGAGGAACATCTGAGTTCTTTCCAGCTTCTGGCTATTATAAATAAGGCTGCTATGAACATAATGGAGCATGTGTTCTTATTACCAGTTGGAACAACTTCTGGGTATATATGGCCAGGAGAGGTATTGCTGGATCCTCACATAGTACTATGTCCAATTTTCTGAGGAACCGCCAGACTGACTTCCAGAGTGGTTTTACAAGCTTACAATCCCACTAGCAATGGAGGAGTGTTCCTCTTTCTCCACATCCTCACCAGCATCTGCTGTCACCTGAAATTTTTATTTTAGCCATCCTGACTGGAGGTGGAATCTCAAGGTTGTTTTGATTTGCATTTCTCTGATAATTAAGGATGTTGAACATTTTTTTCAGATGCTTCTCAGCCACAACTGCTGGTTTTAAAGGTGTTTGGGGCTGTGCTGTAGATAAAAGCCTGAATGGGTTGAGAAGGAAGCTGGCTAATAAGGAAGCTGAATGATGGGCAATCATTTCCAGCACAATGTTTTTAAGTGCAAAGAAAATAGGTTAGTAGATAGGAATGGAAGACACCATATCCAGTGACTGTCTTTTACTCTCCAATTTTATTGTTTCTTGAAGCTCTCCAATAATATTAAGGCACTTAGTATCCCAAAAACAATAACTCTGGGGTGAGGTAAAATTTAACGCTGAGGATAGAGAGGGGATAATTGCAGAAGAAGAGACCGTGTGATACTGAGAATGGTTGACCCCAATTTCCTCAATAAAGCCTTAAGTGTCTGTTTACTGTAAATCTTAGCTAAGCCACTGAGTAAAGTGATTCTAATCTAATTGTTCTGGGATAAGTCCTTCACATCAATATATTTTTAAAAGCTCCCCAGTTCCTTCAAATGTGTAGTGATGTTTGAGAAGAAATCTCAACAACACAGTCACAACAATATAATCTCTGTGTATGTCTATCCCCAGACTTCCTTGTAGCTTTATCCAATGTATGTGTGTCTTCAGCACATTACTGTCCAAGGTATGTGGACTTTACACAAATTAAATCATACTGAATAGACCAATACTGAGAAATACCAGATACTGAGAAAGACCAAATCCACAATTGTCCAATTAAACCAAACTTTATTGAATACCAGACAACAAGATGGACAGTGGCCAGGTCCATACACTGGATTCCCAGAGAAATAGCACTGATTCGCTTCTGTTACATGCTGATAAAGACCAAACCTACAAGGCATTTTACTTTTTTTCCGATTGGTGGCAGGCATATATCCTGACAAATATCTTGCTTATATATCTCCCACTTAATTGTGATCAAGCACATCCTGTTGGATGTAACCAATTTTATTTATTGATGTGAAAATACATGACTTGTTATCTTACATGAACAGCAATCCCCAGCATTCCAGGAAGTTATCTGTCCTTGAACTTGTGGGGCTCACAGGTTAACTTTAGCCCTTACAGTATCTCATCTCTTTTTATAATGTATCAAGGCTACAAGATTCATACATGATCATGGATAATGCCTGGCTCATTCATTTTCACTTTAAAATTTCCTAGCATGGGGCTGGAGAGATGTCTCCATTGCAAGGAAATGTGAGGATCTGAGTTCTGATCTGCAGCACCCAGGTAAAAATAGAAATATGTGTGGTGGTAATGTATTTATCCACAGGGAAAGAAAGACAGGAGGGCCTGGAGATCTGCTGACAGTCATTCTAGCTTACATGAAAAGCTCCATGTTCTGTGATGAATGAGATGAACACTTTCCCTGCGGCTAAAGATCATCTTGGAAGAGAAGGTGAACAGATTGTAAGGGACCAAAGTAGTGAATGGCTGCAGCAAAGCAGTGGTTTCAGAACTTCATAGGGCCAGTGCCAACATGAATGTACAGAGGTTGTGATTGAGAAAGATGAACTCAGACAAGATTCCAACAGGCTTTTGGGAAAGAGTCATAAACTTTACCCCTAGCTGAGACACTGACAGTTGATGTTTACTTGGGAACAGATAGTCACTTTCTTCTGGATGTGACCTCTTGAGAAGCTGCCTGTACTCCAGTAGCTAACCCTACATCTGTGAACATTACAGCAGTGAAGATTTAGTGGATTTTGAAACAAGGAAATGAAGTTTTGAGGAAAAGTGTGAAGAGGGATAGGAGAGGAATGGGCAGGGAGGGAACAGGCTTATATTTAATCAATACACACATTATATATGTGTGTGTATGAAATTCTCAAAAATAAAAAGTAAGGTGATCACCCATAAAAGGAGTCACCTGACATTGATCTCTAGCATCCATATAACACATACACTCATACATGTGCATATACATACAAAAAGAACATATATAACTCAGACCTTCATATATAAATTAAAAAAAATAGTAAAATGTTCTAGCCTATACACAAATAATCTACTCCCTGATTAAATGGATATTTGAAAGTTTTTTAATTTGGTTATTTTAACATCTCTACATCCTGCTTCTAGGAAGGCTCTGGTATGTGCTGTTGATTCACTCTGACAATTATTTCCTGGAAAGTAGAAATATAAAATAGCAGAACTAATTTGGGGAAAAATTTGACATTATGGGTTTGTTTTTCAGAATGGTAATTACTTTATGTTCTGCTCCATAATTGCTGCTTATGCTTATCAGACTATATTCGGGAATGTTTTGAAAAACAAGCAGCTCAAATGAAGCTTCCTCTCAGTCCGGGCTTCCTCTTTATTCTTTTGTTGATTTACATTTATGAAATTCTCCAACAATGAATACCAGTTTACAGTGAGTTTACAGTTGTCCTGATCCAGCTGTTTCACATTTAGATACATAGTATATCTGAACATTTTAAAATAAAATTAATTTAAATTACTATTTTTCAAAAAAAAAAAAAAGATGTGCAGAAAAAGTTGATTTAGTCGATGAGAAGAAAATTCATTGTTTCTCATCTTGTTCAGAGAAACTTGTCTGTGTAGTAAATAGTGATTAATGTAGGTTCAGGGCTGGTTGTGCTGAGAACAAGTGACTTTGAGTGTTCATCCTCCAATATGATATTCATTATCACCTCTTCCAATGCTCAAGGGACATGGAAGCTGTAAGTGAAAAGTATGCACAAGTCATAGGTATGGGAAGAGTGTGGGAAGTGCTGTTATATGGGCATGGCATGGCAACCACAGCTGTGGTGACCTACACAAGACTTGCAGACACCAGATCCATCAACATTCAGCCATAGATAGAGAAGGGAGGATTTAGGATCTGCTCCTTCCAGAGAGTTGTTGGAAATGAAGGGCTGCTAAGGAGGAGGGGCTTTTTGTCTCCAGTGATGTCAGGGGAGTTACTATGCTCCCACCAGTAGTTCCAACCAATGCTTACTCTGTCAGCTGGTGTTAGGCTCAGATGTTAACAAAACAAAAGGAAAAACATAACACGAGCAAATGGAAGTGAGAAGAGTGATTGTTGAGATTCCATGGCATGCTGAGAAAATTTGTGAGCCTTGTAGAAACACAGAAGATTGATTTAAATGAAAGACCATTACTGTCAGGGATAGTCATGAATATATGTAGCTCTCCTTGCTTCAATTCCAATCCTCAAGTAGAGAACTTAGGTTTATGTCTTGTTTGGAATAATTTAGACATTTTATCTAACACATCATGATTGGTGAGAAAGATTCAGACTGTTTAGCAGAACATATTGATTTGCTTCTGCTAACATCCTCTTTTTTTCCCAATAACTGTCAGATTGTATGAAATGAATATTGGTATCACTGGCCCTTTTTTTCATTATTTAAAATGTAAGTAACAATTTTTAAAAAATATATGTGCTGTCAAGGTGTCATTAATAGCTGATAAGATGGTAGTATTTTTTCTATGCAGATTAGAAAAAAAAAATCTATGTATGCCAAACTACTTGCTTAAGGTTGATTGAGAAGAGCATGGCTAAAGTGACAAGCTCTGTTCTCTTTGCACAGAGGAGAGAACATTTCAGATCTTGTGACAGAATTTGTAAAAGACTTGTATGCTTATATTCAAGAGTAAACTTTTCTTAGACAAATGAAGCTAATAAGGACGAGACAATGGAAGATTCTCATAGAATCATAGACAAGAATTGAAGGTATAGGACAAAACAAGGTTGCAGTGGATTCAGATTAATTAACTAATGTCTATAGGTATCTACTTGTCAATACAGGGAACATGATTCACATGGTAAACCCAACCAACTACTTGGGAGGCCATAGAACCTACTACTTCCACTTTCTTATACCAGCAATCTTTCTAATTACATTCTAAATATTTACTCTCATTATACACTAAGTGTAATTCTATCACTCCACATCAAATAAGTTTTTATTTATTTATTTATTTATTTATTTATTTATTTATTTATTTTACAGTAAAAGGAGATCATTGCAGCAAGCTAAAACTGGACAAAATATAGAGAACAACAGGTCAGGCTCATATACACACACAAACATATACACACACAAAAACACACACACAAAAGATGTCATAATAGTCTATAGGGGTATTAAGAGGTGAGTATTACAGATTTATACAGCATTAATAGGATTTGCTTAAAATTATACACATATGCACACAACTTTGAAGTATACAACTTCAAAGATTGGCCACAAATATTTACAACAAATATTTTAGAAGTATTGTTTGTAGTTATTTCTAAAAAGAGTTAAACACTAGTTTTGTTTCTCATTTTCTTACTTATACAAGGCTTATGTTATTTGTTAACTCAGGAAAAAGAAAGCCAAGACACTCTAAAACCTCTTCAGTGAGCTCTGTTCTCAGCATCCCCTGCCTCTGCAGTGCACTGTGCTCCCAGCATCTCCTACTTCTCTTACTCCAGTTGCTTTCCCACAAGCCTCTTCACTTTCCATCACTTAAGCCTTTGCTACAATTTTGTCAGCTGCTCAAAACGCAAACCATGTGTTATATAACCTCTCCAACTTTAATAGTGTTATGGACACAACAAAGTCTCATTCCTTCCTAGAACTTTCCAATAGCTCATTGTCTGTCTTCAACATTGTCTCTCCTTTTATCCCTCCAGTCAATGATTCACTTTGCTACATCTTTAACCTCATTAGAGTGTTCTTGGTAGCTGCTCTTAATAGACATATGTTCTCTTTTCTTGTTTTTCTTTTGTTTTGTTGTTCTTTCGTTGTTGCCCGGGCTGACCTGGAATGTGCTGTGTAGACTGGTCTGGTTTGAGTTTCTGACCCTTTTGTCTTCATCTTTTATGTGATGACTTGCAGCCCTGTGCTGCCATGAGAGACCCATATACAAAACCTTTCTAACGGCAGATAGCTCAAAGATTTTAAACTACTACTTAATTTTTAATTATACTTGCTCTTTAAATAAACAACTGGTCAGAAAATTATTTTTAGCACTTGGACTTGGATGTATTTTTAAATTTGTATTAGTTTTTGATAAATTACAGTTGTATATATTTACATGGAACCAGGTGATGCTGTGATCTATGTATACAATGTGGGAATATTGAATCACACTGACACATATGCCTAATCTCAGGCCACTCCTACACTACTTTCTGCCAGAATGAGTATGGACTGCCTACTTTTTTTCTTTTATATTTATCCTTTACAAGTCTACTTCCATTGGAAAACTGAGGGTCCTGGAGAAAAATTATCTTCCTGTTCCTTGTTTTGTCTCCTGCACTCCCATCTCAATGAACTGAAGGGTATACTAGAGAAAAGGGTAATGTATTTTTGCTGTTTCTAAAAGCTTACAGTGAATTTGTTTTATTTACATCATGTACTCACCTACTTCTCTCACATTCCACTCACTCCCTTTGAAATTTATTGCCTCTTTTTTTTTTTTAACTTTTTACTGTTTTTTTTTTTTTTTTTTTTTTTTTTTTTTTTTTTTTTTTTTTTTTTTTTTTTTTTTTTTTTTTTTTTTTTTTTTTTTTTTTTTTTTTTTTTTTTTTTTTTTTTTTTTTTTTTTTTTTTTTTTAGGTTTACATCATGGACCCCAGTTCTGCTCATCTCCCCAATCCCATCCCCTATATCTGTCCTTCACAATTGCAACCTCCCTCTACACAAACATATCCAAACAAAAGTCAAAGCAGAGAAAAATCTCACCGTGGAAGCTATAGTGTGTCACATGTGTCCCACGGTATATTCCTCTGTCTATATATCTTCACTTGCAAATGTTCATTGCAGTGAATCATTGGTTTGTTTCCAGGTGTCTGGCTTCTGTGGCACTATCAATATTGGACAGATCCTCACTGGGACTCCTCCCAGTTCTCCTGTTTTTGTCCTGTATCCTGGAGATCCTATAGCTTTTGATTAGCAGAACTGGCCAACTCCCAACCATCTGAAGATGTTAGAGATTTTAGGATAGGACCACTCAGAGCCCTGGATCTGTGCCTGGGTGGCATCTAAGCTGCCAACTCATGGGTTCTCCCTTTTATCCTCACCGCCATATTGAGCTCTCCAGCAATATTCTGCCTAGGCTACCCAATGCCACCACCTACAGGGGACATGATCATTTCTCCTGCTTTTATGCCCTCTGGGCTGGCTTACCTGCACCAATAACTCCGGAGACAGCCTCACTGCATTGTCAATGCACAGGCGCACTCTCCCAAGTGCTGCAGCCTGAAAGGGAGTGTGCCCCTCTTCAGCTCTCACACCCCTGGCTCTCGCTCACCTATGCCTGTGTCATCACAGACAGCTTCACTGTGTTGCCCAAGCAAGGTGCTGGACATGTTCTGCATCCATTTCCTGCCACCTGCCCAGGCTACCTCACAATAGAGAAATGGCCCGGCCAGCTCTCCTTCACTTGTGCCCTCAGGAGTGGCTCACTCACTCCCCAGTCTCTATCCATCCCCCCATCTTCTCCATCCTCTTTCACTAGGGCCAGCTGTACTGCATTGTACAAGCTTGGTGGAGGGTCCACACTCCCAAATGGGAGTGCTACAGCCTGCAAGGGTCAGGACTAGTTCTTCCATACACATGACCCTGTGGGCAGCTTTCCAGTGCCTGTGCCACCCCTAAGCAGATGAGTGGATCATGTCAACTCTTCCACATTCACACCCTTGGGGCAGGCTACCCCACCACCAGTACCAAGGCCTGCTCTACTGTATTGCCTTGGACTGGCATAGGGCCTGCTGCTCTCCTGAGTGCCATAGCAGGTAAGACATGGGGCCAGCGCTCCAGAACCCTACAGCCAGTGAGGCATGGGGCCAGTTCTGCATAACTGCTAGGCATCCAGGTTGTCCTCAGCAGCTTCCAGAACCAAGAATGTCCCCATGTTCTCTAGTGATAGTATAAGCCTTGGAAATCAACACCTGCCATTGTGAATCCATGGACCCAGACATCACCCTTAGTAACAGCTCTATCTGGGACCTTACCATAGCTCCAGTTGTATTTTAGGGGGTGGAGAGGACTGGCCATTCACAACAGGCTACCCCTCTCCACCTTTGAGTCTCCAGATCCATCTCTTTTTATAGTGCTCAAGCTGCTCCACTTATCTCCCATCAGTTCACCACATATTTGCATATTGTGGTGGCTCCTACTACATGCTGGTTATGTGGCTGGATGACATCCTCTGTCCCCATTTCATGGCAAGTGTTGTCTATGTCCTGCGTGTGCCATGTCCTGCAGGGCAAGTCTGTGGGTAGCATGGTAGTCTGAAAGTTTCTGTCTGTCTTCCTCATCCCACACTTCTCTGCATGGTACAAGCAGGGCTCAGTGAGTCTATGGCCCACCTGTGCCATGGGGTGGAAAACAGATCTGTGGGCATCTTTCCCCACTGGCACTTCGTGTTGTAGTGGAACGCAGGTGTCTGTCTTCTGCCTTCCTCTCTGCTCTGCATGGTTTTGATTTGAATTGTATGTGTCTTAGGCATAAAACAGCTTTGGCTACCAAGTCAGTCATTAAGCTAGAATAACAAAGTGCTGCCATCTGCTTTGCCCCTGACCACCAACTGGATGTGTCTTTTTCATTGACACCAGGTAATATTTTTTCTAAAAGACTAAAATGCAAATAGCCTAGTGAGCATTTTCCCCTTGTTATACACTATTTAAAGTCCATGGGACTAAATAATTTGAATCACCCATGCATAGCTGGAATTAGCAAAGTGTTCCAGCACTTTGGAAATAGTTTGATAACTTAATTCAAAATTGAACATTCCACTGACATACACATATACTCTGATAATAAAATTCACACACTTTTTTACTGATCATATGTCCTGGTTTCTCTGTCAGATGTTCTGACGTCTGGATCTGGCTGACTACCAAGAAACCCCTGTCATTCAGTGAGTAGTTTCCAGAGTTGTCAAAGGATACAGGTGTGCATTTCATGCGCAAATTAACCCCTAAAAACCAGAATTCTGCCTGGCTTCCTTGAGATAGAGGTGGAATTTACAACAGTAAGATATGATTTCCCGGTTCCCAATTGACCCAGGACCAAAGCCACACATCAGTGAAACTACTCAGATCATTGAATTATAGTTCCCCAGGCCATTTACCTTATCTTGACCCATGTCTGAAAATAATTACAAGCAAGTGTCATGGGAGGAATTGAAGGCCAGCACATGCCTTACCTGGTTATTCTTTTTAGGCTTTTACACGAGTTAATCACAGTTCAAAAGAATCCGTGGAAAGAAGCTATGGCAAGCTTCCCACTTTGGAGACCCACTAGCCCTAGTGGCTCAATTAAGAAAGAAGTCTCTGTAAGAGATAATGTCTCCAATTTATGTTCCCATGATAGAAATCCAGATGGTCCACCCTTAATGACCCTTGTTACATTTTATTTTTCCCTGACTGGCTTAGTTGTCACTTGTCTGGGCATCTCACCTGCCACTTAGAAAGCTGAGACTGACAGGTGAAGGACACTTCTATTTGAGATTGAGAACTCTGGACATGAATCCAGATTGGTGATCGAATTGCTATGTCATTCATGTTCATCCACATAATAAACACTTGCCTGGACTCAATCTGTTGATTAATCTAGTAGTACCTCATTGATAGACCTGCCACTTGAACCTTATCGTCCAGGCATAGAAATATATCTAGCATCTCCTACGAGCACAAAGATGGTTCTGATACAGAGGTACCCAGTGCATTTACGACTTTGAACTCATTAAAATTTGTCATTCTTCTTATGGGTAAGAGACAATGTGCAAGGATTATTATTGTGGCTGTCTATACCTAATAGACATGGGAAGTTCAAGTCTCCTCTAGTGTTATCATTAGAGCCTTGGGCCTATTTAGCCTTTTGTCTATGGTTTATCTTTGGCACTCTTAATGGCATTAAAAAAAAAGTTGTTTAACCATGGTGAAGTTCAATTTCCAACTTCATGAGGGATTTTTGAATGCCGTTTGTTCAACCAACAACCATAAAATTAAAATATTGTATGGTTCAACTTAAAGCATAGATTAGCTTATTGAATTTTGTCACAAGGGTCAATATTCCTATTTCACAGATGTTAAAGACAGGAAAAGAGAGATAAAGTAATTTTCCTAGGTCACACTATTAATAAACCATAGACTCATGTCCCTACATAAGTATCTGACTCAGAAGTTTATGCTCAGTCACAATGTGATACTGCAGTTAGAACAGATTCTAAAGGGTGAGTTGTCTTGTATCCCCTTGGTTATGATGTACAGTATATTATAGATATGGAAGATGATACAGTACAGGTAGTAGGAGGGACTGGTATTGAATCCATCTCTCTTGAAGCTATGTGCTCCTTGAGGACTGTTTTCCTGTCTGTAACCCTTGTACCCTTCTTCACATGGTAGCTGTTAGAAAACCGCTACCCATGTACCCTTCTTCACATGGTAGCTGTAGAGAAATGAGCAGGTCAATTTATAACCAAGTCTCTAGCCCAAAAAATTACACTTTAACTTAGAAGGGCCACAGTCATCCTTTTTCAGCCTAGACACCTTTGCTGATTTTGAACACATAGCAGGTTTCTGGAAATCTTTTCTCTCACATCAAACCATTGATTATGGTAAAATGTATATTCATGAATACATGATAACTGCAAGCAGAGATCTCAGATCAGTATTGATGAGAAAACCATATTGCTTAAGACATATTAAAAAGTACACCTCAGTGATACAAACATCTTGCATACAAAATATTTAAAACTAAATGTTATTTAATTTAAGATGGTGCCAAAATAAATTGGTGCTAGGAATAAAACTCGAGGCTTCTTTGAGAGCAGGAAGTATTCTTAGACATGGATCCATTTCTCCAACTTCTAAAACCTTCTGTCTACCATTATACTCAGCAATTGATATTGTATCTAGATAATTTTAGTGTGTTCACAACCAATATGTGATCCATCCACAAAAAGTAGAGAGACATCTGAAGTATATTGAAGACAAAATCATATCCCACTTGGCCTCCAGATGACCCCAGAGTAGAGTTAATTCATTGGGTGTGTTTTACTTTCTTTTTTATTTTTTTTATTTGAACATTCTAGAACATTCTAGTTACTTTTTTTTTTTTATCCATTTATGATACTTTTAGTTTTCCCTGTGAGGAGGAAATCCTAGTAGGGACTCTTAGTACTCTTGAACACTGCTGTATTTATTTGAATAAAAAAAAATTCATACATTTCTCTAAGCAATATCTGTCAGTTGTTCCTTTTTTATGCAGTTACCATTTACAAATACAGAAATAGCCTTTACATATGGTAAAGGTATAAAATTCCTTCTTATTTCCTCATGCAGCAGATGGAAACAAATACAGAAATCCACAAACAGATATTATACACAATATGAGAGACCTTGAAATACTCAACCTAAAGTGGAATGTCTCCACCAAAAGTTTCCATTCAAACTTCAAGGAAACCCACAGAAGAAAGACAGAATATATAAGAGCCAGAAGATATAGAGGACATCAAGAAAACAAGGCCCTCCAAATTAACATGAGCAAAGTTCATATGAACTCACAGAATTTGAAGGAGCAAACATAATGTCTACACAGTTCTACATCAAGTCCTCTGTGTATGTATTAGACCTTCCAGTTTAGCATATTATTGGGATTCTAGAGTATGTCAACAAATAGGATTCTGATTCCTTTGTCTTCTCTTGGGCTCTTCTTCTGTTGGTTTCTCTGTCCTACTTTTTTGTGATAGTTTTTTGTTTTATCTTATTATATTTTATTTTGTTATATATTTTATCTCATAGAAAGCTGTTATTCTCTAATGAGAGAGAGAAAGTGAGTAAATTTGGGTAAATAAAAGGTGGGAAAGAAACCAGTCAGGTTATATGTGAAAAGGAATCTATTTTCAACAATAGGAAAAATAAAATAAAAATAACATTCCTAGACAAGTGAGGAATGAGGTTGCCATCCCACAATCACATCTCTGATCCTTAATTGTTCTTGTCTGAAAGAATTACAGGGATGGAAACAGAGAGAAGCTTTGGAAAAAGAAGTTCCAGGGACAGTTCCAAAGTGGGATCCAGCTCAACAGGAGATCCCAAGGCCTGACACTATTACTGAGGCTATGAAGCACTCACAAAAAGGGATCTATCAAGACTGCCCTTTAGAAGATCCAACAAGCAGCTGAAAGAGTCAGATGCAGATATTTGCACCTAACCAATGGACGGAAGCATCTGGCCACTATTGTTGAATTAGGGAAGACTGAAAGAAGATGAGGAAAATGGCAATCCTGTAGGAGCACCAGCAGTCTTAATTAACCTGAATTCCCAAGATCTATTAAACACTGGACCACCAAACAGACAACATACACCAGCTGATGTAAAGCCCCCAACACACATACTGTAGAGCATTTCTGGGTCTGTGTTTATTCAGAGATGATGTACCTATCCCTCAAGAGACTGGAGGCCCTAGGGAGTTTAGAAGTCAAGTCAGGTTGGGGTGTGGGGCCATCCACATGGAGACAAGGTGGAGTGGGGAGGAGGTGTGGGATGTGGAGCAGTCAGAGTGTGGATGTGTGGGTGGGGAATGGAATATGGAGTGTAAAAAATAAAATAAAATAAAAAATTTAAAAATAACATTCCTTCTCAGATTTAGAGCCACTAAATAAATTGTTTTTAATCTGTCTTTTTGTTGAGTGTGTATTATGAATCTCCAAATTAAATTTATGTCAGTCTTGGTAGAAGAACATTTTACATAAAAAAATGTTCAGCCTAATCTCCATAGTATTGTAAGTGTATTTGCTGAAATCACCTCTGACTATAGTGCAATAAATATAATTTCATGTGCTTCTTACTTCTGCTTATCAAAATATGATATAACTATTTGATTTGATATAAAGCAAGGCCTCATGATAATTTTCTAATTTCCATTCATCATGGAGAAAAGTTTCTTCACCATAGAAGTGTCAAATATATATTTCTGATAAGTATGGTTGTGATTTACTGGAAATCACTTAGTAAATGTTTTCATCATATTTAGGCTCTTTAGAGAAAATGCCTTGAAATTTTCAGAAGTTAAAATCATCACTATTACTGGTGTCATTTAAGTTGATATTCATGGCAGATAATATTAATTACTCTTGTTAAGAAAAATAAATAATTATTATTATGATGGTGAAAATTAATTGCCTAACAATGGAGCTATATTTTCAGTGTTTATGTGTTGGTATGGTCAATAACATAATTAAATTCCATCACAATACAATACAAAATATATTTATAGTTAGAATATTAGACAGTTTTGTAAAATCATCCCAGATGGACAGCTTTTTTAGTTTTCTCTTTATATGCCATAATCAAAAGCAACTTAGGTAGGAAAATGTCTCTTTCACCTTAAAGGTTATAGTCCATCATATAAAGAAGTCAAGGCATGATCTTGAAGAGAAAACTGGACACCCAGCTTTGGGCTCTAGACATCCGGGCACCCTCCCTGCCTGAGGAGAGTTCTCCGCCTGGGAGGGCTTTCCCTGCCAGAACTTGTGAGAGAGCCATATTGGGTCCCAGGTCACTCAGAGACCAGTCTGCGCAGGTCAGCTCACGGACCTCAAAGAGTGAGTGAGGAAAAGGCTGAGCAGCACACCTTTTGGGACACACTCAGCTTTGGGCTCTAGACATCCAGGCACCCTCCCTGCCTGAGAAGAGTTCACCTCCTGGAAGGGCTTTCCCTGCTGGAACTTGTGAGAGAGCCATCTTGGGTCCCAGGTCGCTCAGTATGTGCAGGTCAGCTCACGGACCTCAAAGGGT
Source organism: Mus minutoides (assembly GCA_902729485.2). NCBI lineage: Eukaryota > Metazoa > Chordata > Mammalia > Rodentia > Muridae > Mus > Mus minutoides. The sequence continues at coordinate 334,041 of LR749904.1, forward strand.
GAGTGAGCAAACGGCTGAGCAGTGCACCTTTAGGGACACACCCAGCTTTGGGCTCTAGACATCGAGGCATCCTCCCTGCCTGAGGAGAGTTCTCTGCCTGGGAGGGCTTTCTCTGCCTGAACTTGTGAGAGAGCCATCTTGGGACCCAGGTCGCTCAGAGACCAGTCTGTTCAGGTCAGCTCATGGACTACAAAGGGTGCCACAGAGACCAGTCTGTGCAGGTGAGTGTGCAGACCACAGGGGTAACACATCTTCTAGGACAGGCCCTATATAGGGTCTTCAACTTTACCTAAGAGGCAGGTCTGAACACCAAAACTCCGTGCACCTTCCCTGCAAGAGGAGAGCTTGCCTGCAGAGAGACTACTCTGACCTCTGAGATTCAGGAGAGAGCTGGGCTCCCAGGTCTGCTGACAGAGGTCAACAGAGTCACAGGAGGAACAATATCCAACCAGAGACAACTATAACAACCAACTCCAGAGATTACCAGATGGTGAAAGGCAAACGTAAGAATATTAATAACAGAAACCAAGACCACTCACCTACATCAGAAGCCAGCACTCCCACTTCAGCCAGTCCTGGATACACCAACACACCCGAAAAACAAGACTCAGATTTAAAATCATATCTCATGGTGCTGGTAGAGGACATTAAGAAGGACATTAAGAAGGACATTAATAACTCACTTAAAGAAATGCAGGAAAACAATTCTAAAGAGGTAAAAGTCCTTAAAGAAGAAAAACAAAAATCCTTTAAAGAACTACAGGAAAACACAACCAAACAGGTAATGGAATTGAACAAAATGATCCAGAACCTAAAAAGGGAAGTAGAAATAATAAAGAAAACCCAAAGTGAGACAACATTGGAGATAGAAACCCTAGGAAAGAAATCAGGAACCATAGATGCGAGCATCAGCAACAGAATACAAGAGATGGAAGAGAGAATCTCAGGTGCAGAAGATTCCATAGAGAACATGGGCACAACAATCAAAGAAAATGCAAAATGCAAAAAGATCCTAACTCAAAACATCCAGGAAATCTAGGACCCAATGAGAAGAACAAACCTATGGAAAATAGGAGTAGATGAGAATGAAGATTTTCAACTTAAAGGGCCAGCAAATATCTTCAACAAAATAATAGAAGAAAACTTCCCAAACCTAAAGAAAGAAATGAACATGAACATACAAGAAGCCTACAGAATTCCAAATAGACTGGACAAGAAAAGAAATTCCCCTAGACACATAATAATCAGAACAACAAATGCACTAAAGATAGAATATTAAAAGAAGTAAGAAGAAAAGGTAAAGTAACATATAAAGGCAGGCCTATTAGAATTACACCAGATTTCTCACATGAGACTATGAAAGCCAGAAGATCTTGGACAGATGTTATACAGACCGTAAGAGAACACAAATGCCAGCCCAGGCTACTATATCCAGCAAAACTCTCAATTAACATAGATGGAGAAATCAAAGTATTCCATGATAAAACCAAATTCACACAATACCTTTCCACTAATCCAGCCCTTCAAAGGATAATAAAGGGAAACCATCAAAACAAGGATGGAAACTACACCCTAGAAAAAACTAAAAAGTAATCCTTCAACAATCCTAAAAGAAGTCAGCCCCAAGAACAGAATCCCAACTTTAACAACAAAAATAACAGGAAGCAACAACCACTTTTCTTTAATTTCTCTTAACATCAACGGATGCAATTCCCCAATAAAAAGACATAGACTAATAGACTGGCTACACAAACAGGACCCAACATGTTGTTGCTTACAGGAAACCCACCACAGGGAAAAAGACAGACACTACCTTAGGGTGAAAGTCTGGAAAACAGTTTTCCAAGCAAATGGCCCGAAGTAAAAAGCTGGAGTAGCCATTCTAATATTGGATAAAATTGACTTTCAACCCAAAATTATCAAGAAAGACAAGGAGGGGCATTTCATACTCATCAAAGGTAAAATCAACCAAGATGAACTTTCAATTCTGAATATCTATGCTTCAAATACAAGGGCAGCCACATTCATTAAAGAAACGGAAGTAAAGCTCAAAGCACACATTGCACCTCACACAATAATAGTGGGAGACTTCAACACCCCACTCTCACTGCTGGACAGATCTGGAAATGGAAACAAAACAGAGACACCTGGACACTAACAGAAGTTATGAAACAGATGAATTTAATAGATATCTATAGAATATTTTATCCTAAAACAAAAGGATATAAATTCTCTGTGCCACATGGTACCTCCTCCAAAATTGACCATAAAATTGATCACAGAACAGGCCTCCACAGATACAAAAATATTGAAATCATCCCATGTATCTTATCTGACCAACATGGAGTAAGGCTGATCTTCAATAACAACATAAATAATAGAAAGCCAACATTCACATGGAAACTGAACAAAACTCTACTCAATGATTCTTTGGTCAAGAATTAAAGATAGAAAGAACTTAAAGACTTTCTAGAGTTTAATGAAAATGACAACATACCCAAACTTATGGGACACAATGAAGGCAGTACTAAGAGGAAAAGTCATAGCCCTGAGTGCCTCCAAAAAGAAACTAGAGAGAGCAGACAGTAGCAGCAGGACAGCACACCTAGAAGCTCTAAAACTAAAGGAAGCAAATGCAACCAAGAGAAGTAGACAGCAGGAAATAATCAAACTAATAGCTGAAATCAACCAAGTGGAAAGAAAAAAATATATACAAAGAATCAATGAAACCAGGACCTGTTTCTTTGAGAAATACAACAAGATAGATAAACACTTAGCCACACTAACTAGAGGGCACAGGGATAGTATCCTAACTAACAAAATCAGAAATGAAAAAGGAGACATAACAACAGAACGTGAGGAAATCCAAAACATCATCAGATCCTACTACAAAAGGCTATATTCAACAAAACTAGAAAACCTGGATGTAATGGACAGCTTCCTAGACAGATACCAGGTACCAAAGTTAAATCAGGATCAGATTAACGATCTAAACAGTCCCATTTCCTCTAAAGAAATATAAGCAGTCATCAATAGTCTCCCAACAAATAAAAGCCCAGGACCAGATGGGTTTAGTGCAGAGGTCTATCAGGCCTTCAAAGAAGAACTAATTTGAACTCTCCTCAAACTATTCCACAAAATAAAAACAGAAGGTACTCTACCCAATTCAATCTATGAAGCCACATTTACTCTGATAGATAAACCACTCAAAGATCCGACAAATAAAGAGAACTTCAGACCAATTTCCATTATGAATATTGATGCAAAAATAGTCAATAAAATACTCACAAACCAAATTCAAGAACAATATCAAAACAATCATTCACCATGATCAAGTAGGCTTCATCTCAGGGATGCAAGGATGGTATAATATAAGCAAATCCATGAATGCAATCCACTATATAAACAAACTCAAAGGCAAAAACCACATGATCATCTCATTAGATGTTAAGAAAGTATTTGACAAAATCCAACACACTTTCATAATAAAAACTCTTGGAAAGATCAGGAATTCAAGGCCCATACATAAACATAATAAAAAGCAATACACAGCAAACCAGTAGCCAACATCAAACTAAATGGAGAGAAACTGGAAGCAATCCCACTAAAAGTAGACAGGGCTGCATACTTTCTCCCTACCTATTCAATATAGTACTTGAAGTACTAGCCACAGCAACGGACAACAAAAGTAGATCAAGGGGATACAAATTGGGAAGGAAGAAGTCAAAATATCACTCTTTGCAAATGATATGAGAGTATATGTATGTGACCCCCAAAATTCCACCAGAGAACTCCTAAACCTGATAAACAGCTTCAGTGCAGTAGATGGATATAAAATTAACTCAAAGAAATAAATGGCCTTACTCTACACAAAGGATAAAGGGGCTGAGAAAGAAATTAGGGAAAGAACACCCCTCACAATAGTCACCAATAATATAAAATTCCTTGGTGTGACTCTAACTAAGGAAGTGAAAGATCTGTATGTCAAGAACTTCAAGTCTCTTAAGTAAGAAATTGAAGAAGATCTCAGAAGATGGAAAGAGCTCCCATGCTCATGAATTGGACAGATTAATATAGTCAAAAAGGATATCCTACTGAAAGCAATTTACAGATTCAATGTAATCCCCATCAAAATTCCAACTCAATTCTTTACTGAGTTAGAAATGGAAATTTGTAAATTCATCTGGAATAATAAAAAACCTAGGATAGCAAAAACTATTCTCAACAATAAAAGAACCTCTGGGGGAATCACATGCCTAACATTAAGCTGTACTACAGAGCAATTGTGATAAAAACTGCATGGTACTGGTACAGCAACAGACATGTAGATGAATGGAATAGAATTGAAGATCCAGAAATGAAGCCACACACATATGGTCACTTGATCTTTGACAAAGGAGCTAAAGCCATCCAGTGGAAAAAAGACAGCATTTTCAACAAATGGTGCTGGGTCAACTGGTGGTTATCATGTAGATAATGAGAATTGATTCATTCTTATCTCCTTGTACAAATCTCAAGTCTAAGTGGATCAAAGACCTCCACATGAAACCAGAGACTCTGATATTTATATAGGAGAAAGTGGGGAAAATCCTGGAAGATATGGGCACAGGGAAAAAATTCCTAAGCAGAACAGCAATGGCTTGTTCTGTAAGATCAAGAATTGACAAATGGAACCTCATGAAATTGCAAAACTTCTGTAAGGGAAAAAGACACTGTCAAAAAGACGAAAAGGCCACCAACAGATTGGAGAAGAATTTTTACCAATCATAAGTCTCATAGGGGACTAATATCCAATATAAACAAAGAGCACAAGAAGCTAGACTCAAGAAAATCAAATAACCCCATTAAAATATGGGGTACAGAGCTAAACAAATAATTCTCAAATGAGGAATTCCGAATGGCTGAGAAACACCTGAAAAAATGTTCAACATCCTTAATCATCAGGGAAATGCAAATCAAAACAACCTTGAGATTCCACCTCAAACCAGTCAGAATGGCTAAGATAAATAATTTAGGTGACAGCAGATGCTGGCGAGGATGTGGAGAAAGAGGAACACTCCTCATTGCTGGTAAGATTGCAAGCTTGTAGACCTACTCTGGAAGTCAGTCTGCTGGTTCCTCAGAAAATTGGACATAGTAATATGTGAGGATCCAGCAACACCTCTTCTGGGCATTTACCCAGAAGTTGTTCCAACTGGTAATAAGAACACATGCTGCACTATGTTCATAGCCCCCTTTTTTATAATAGCCAGAAGCTGGAAAGAACCTAGATGCCCCTCAACAGAGGAATGGATACAGAAAATGTGGTACATTTACACAATGGAGTACTACTCTGTCATTAAAAACAATGAATTTATGAAATTCTTGGGCAAATGGATGTGTCTGGAGGATATCATCCTTAGTGAGGTAACCCAATCACAAAAGAAGTCACTAGGCATGCACTCACTGATAAGTGTATATTAGCACAGAATCTTAGAATACTCAAAGTACAATTTGCAAAACACAAGAAAACCAAGAAGAAGGAAGACCAATGTGTGGATACTTCATTCCTCCTTAGAATAGGGAACAAAATACCCATGAAAGTAGTTACAGAGACAAAATTTGGAGCTAAGATGAAAGGTTAGACTATCCAGAGACTACTCCACCCAGGGATTCATTCCATAATCAGCCAAACCCAGACACTATTGCATACGCCAGCAAGAGTTTGCTGAAGGGACCCTGATAAGAGGCTATGCCAGTGCCTGGCAAATACAGAAGTGGATGCTCATAGTCATCTATAGGATGGAACATGGGCCCCCAACGGAAAAGCTAGAGAAAGTACTCAAGGTGCTGAAGGGATCTGCAACTCTATAAGAAGAACAATATGAACTAACCAGAACTTCCAGATCTCATGTCTCTAGCTGCATATGTAGCAGAAGATGGCCTAGTCACCCATCATTGGGAAGAGAGGCCCCTTGGTACTGCAAACTTAATATGTCCCAATACAGGGGAATGTCAGGGCCAAGAAGTGGGAGTGGGTGTGTAGGCAAGCAGGGCTGGGGGAGGATATAGGGAATTTTGGGATAGCATTTATAATGTAAATTAGGAAAATATCTAATCAAAATAAAGAAATACAAACAGTACTGATTGAGGGCAGGAAAACCTTCAGGAGCATGGCCAACTCCTATCCCTCACTACTTCTCCATATTCTTCCTCTGAGTTAGTCTTAAGGTTGTGTAGAGAAAAACTCTTTCCTCTAAAATCAGCACAGACTCAATTATGGAGCTGTTCTATTTTTCTCAAACTGGCTTTAGTGCCTACCTCTAAGACCTTCTGAAAAGATTTCAAGTAGAACCAAAGTAGAATTGGATGTATGTAACAATGGGCTATAATTATGGACACATGAATAGTTTGTTCTTATCAGTGATGCTATGGTGACTTCAGTTTTGCCAGTACCAATGTCACATCTCTGAATAGAAAGACTTCCTAGTGTTCACTTAAATGAACAAAGTGGCACAGAATTTGGAAAATTCTAGTTTAGCCTCTAACCATTAAGCCCCTTGTACAAGGACAGATACTTCCTGAAACTCTGGAGGCTACTGTTTATGAGATATAACAAGCTACATGTTTTCTCTTCGCTAAACAAGTTTACTTCAACCAAAGGGGATGTGGTTGTTCATATGTATGTGGGAGTTATGTAGGCAGGAAATACATCAGAATGTATGACTTCCCCGGATTGGACCTGGTGGGGAAAATGTAACCTTGTGGGTTTCCCTTTATAAGCTGCTGCAAAATGTGGTTTGTCATGATTTTCTGGAAACCCAGGAATAGACCTTGCCAGTGTCCTTCATCCTGTCCATTATGTAATTAAAGCTTGGTTCATATTTGGCTCAAAAATTGTGGTAGTGGTCTTATTCTTGACCAGTGGGATTAGCAAAGTGTACAGCTTTCCATGTCTATCTCAGATGTTTCTTGATGCTTCTATGCATTCACCAGGGTGTAACTTGAAATTATTTAATTGGAGCTTATCAATAGTCATTATATTAGTATTTGTGGGGCTGCAGAGATGAATCAGTGTGCAAGAGCATTTCTTGTGCCAGCATGAGGGCCAGGTAGATACCAGGATATAGTATCATGTAAAATGGTGAGTGTGGTTGTTTTGTGCCTGCTACCCAAGTGCTGCTACAATCCAGTCTAGAAAAAAATGTTTGGTCTGCTTGTAAGAGATCTTATCTATCTATGTGTCTATGTATGTATGTATGTATGTATGTATGTATGTATCTATCTATCTATCTATCTATCTATCTATCTATCTACCTACCTACCTACTATCTATCTATCTATCTACCTACCTACCTACTATCTATCTATCTATCATCTATCTATCATCTATTTAGCTATATTTCTATATCTATATTTCAGATCTCTTGCCATGCATACATATTATATATGTGTTATATATATGTATATATAGTCATGAACTATGTATCTATTTTATGAATATATATACATATATATATATATATATATATATATATATATATATATATATATATATATATAGCTGAAGAGAGGAAAAGATACCCAGTGTCATAATTGAATTTCATTATAGCCATACACATGTGCAAATATACCCCAAAATGTGTGCACACCTAACACAATATATCACATATACACACAAAATCAGATAAGAGCGACAATCATGAATTAGAACTTTGTTTTCCTCTATAAAAAGGGGAAGAAAGGGCATCTGAGGAAATTCTAGTTTTTAAATAATTACAAGAACTAATAATTAAATTTTTTCACTTAAAAATGCTTATATCGATGCTAAAAGTCTCATTTAGCAAAATTTTGGGACAAAATATCAAGAAACCATTGAATTTGGGGCCAGGTTTAGAAGTACCATAAAGATGTAGCTTTTCTTTTTAAAGAAAATCAAAAGCAGTTTAAAGGCAACCGATAAACAAGAGTAATGATGAAGTCCAGTATGCTCTCCAACATGCCAAATCTACATGGTTAGTATGGGGTTTTCCTCAGACTATAATATGACTCTACTTCCAATTATGTTTGACTTTCCCTGCTATAGGCACTTGAACTAGACTGAGAAAATTAGTCTTCCCTGAGAATTTGGAATGGGTGTGGCATTCCTGTTTGTGTAGGCTGAACTTCTGAAAAATGATAAATGCATTCGAAGTAAATGCAGAAACAATTTTCTATCAAAACAGAACTAAACTAACAAAAAAAAAAATCATGCTACAATATGAGAGAAGGAGGAACAAGTAGATTTGTAAAGAGATACACACACAGAAACACCAAGGAAGAAGGGCAGTGTGATTGGTACACACACAGAAACACCAAGGAAGAAGGGCAGTGTGATTGGCACTCCTGGAACTGTCTTGCCCTACCGACTGGAGGCAGTCCCTTCTGGTCTAAAATGGTGTTCTTTATTACAAGCAAAAAGTTGCCAATGAATGCAGAGGGATGACTTCTTAGACATTTTGAACACAAGACCAGAGTCAAATACCCTGGGAAGAAAAGAGAATTGGAAAGGACAAAGGAAATCATGCTGAGCTACCTTATAGGCCTGAATTGTTGTTTTTGAGACCATGACTTCAAACAGCCAGCCTCAAAACCTCAGTCTTTAGAATCACGACAGCCCAGCACTGCCTCCCTTCCCCTCTTATAGGATAGAGTGGAGAAGCTGAATAGCACTAAGAAAAGGTAGATTTAAATAAACAAAATAAATAAAACATGAGTAAAAGAATTAAAGAGAATATATATATATATATATATATATATATATATATATATATATATATATATATTTCCACCTTCTGCAATACCTGGAGTGTCCTAAGTATACAGCTAATAAACAAGAATGAAGCTGTTGGGATATTATAATCAGGAAGACACTGGCCTGTATGCCAGAGACAGAGGAGAAAATATATTTTTCTGACATTACTTCAGCAACAGAATATCTTCTGTGATTAATAATTGAATATCACCTTACTTACCAGCTCTAAAGATCATGACATGAAATCTGTAGTTTTGCAGTATACACATTTAATCTTGGAAATTTTTCTTGTTAAAAATCCAATTAAGTTTCAAGATTATTTAAATGCCAGTGTCTTCACTCTGCCTTAGTTTCATTCACTTACTGTGTTTGAAACATTATTAGTTTACAAAGAGCCAGAAACAATAATAAAATCCAACTCAAGTTTTAAGGAGCTTCCTTGCTAATAGAAGAATCAAATTTGAACATGAAAATTTCAATATGTATTGTGAAGAGCCCATTAGAGAGAGATGTGTGCATCCAAAGGAAAATTAATAGAAACCAAGTGGAGATCTTCCCAAAATAGTCTTATAAGAGACAATTACCAAGAGCTGATTAACACAAGTAAATTTGGTTCATAAAATGTAAGATGGTCAAGAGAAAAACAGTGAAAACCTTAGTAACTGGATTTGCAAAAGTAGAGTTAGCACAAAAAGACACAACAGACACCCAAGAAGATTCAAACATCTTAGTAATGAGGTAAGAACAAGAGACCAATGCCATCCACATGAGAGTAACATGAAGTCCTAGACTCCTTTCGCTAAAATTTCCCTGAGTCAGAAAATATATACTGTCAGAGGATAAGGACAATGCTCATGAGTCTGAAACTAATATGCTAACACGTTTGAGTAATCTTTCTTGATTAACATCATCTTCATGAGTCTGCCAGATGTAATTCTTTCTTCCATTAGCACTGAGGACTCAGGGCACTTTTCTGTAGAACTTCAATTATAAGTGTCCTGGTTCCTGGCTTGAGCGTGTGTGAATGTGTGTGTTATGGGCACATATGTACCAGTAAGCACATTTAGATGCCAGAGGAAGTCATAGAGTTTCCTGCTCTATACTCTCCACTCTAACGCCTTGAAGCATACTCCCTTGGTAGACCTATAAGTATTCCCCAAGGCTCAATAATAAAACATCTTCCACATAATAGGGTGTTTTCAGGACACCTAGAAACTTACTATACAGTATACTTTATTATTTTAAAGAATTTGGTTTGTAAGTGAAAAGAGAGGGTTGTATTAAACAAAAAGACTTTATCATTTGGTGACAGAGAGAAGAGATGGCCAGAAAGCCCTAGCAATCTTCTTGTCACTGTCTCCCGTAGCACTGGGGTTACAGACATGCACAGCCATACCTGCATTTTTCTAGCTTTACAAACAAAAATACCTGTCCAAAAAACAACAGAACACTGGGAGTTGGGTTCTGACTAGATCCTCACACTTTCGCAGCCAGCACCGTTACTCCATGGAGACTTCCTTGTCTGTTAGAAACACAAATTTACTAATTCATCAGGTTTTTATAGCATACCACTTCTCCACGTTGTGATTTATTTTGTTTTGTTTTGTTTTCCTCTTTGATAAAAGAGGGTAACCCTAAAAGTATTTTCTGTTGCTTTAAGGATACCTATAGTTTGTCAATGGGATAAAAGATGTGTGACTCCCAACCTCAGCTCTTCGAACTGTCCTTAAAATACCTCTGTTATAGGCATTCAAGTCTGTCTTTCTTTCTTTCTCTCTTTGTTTTAAAAAGCGCACACACAAAAGAAAGTAGAACCATACTAGATAGGAAACATTTCAATAGAGATTTTTTTCTTCCAAATCAATTACAAAAACAACTTGTGAGTTAAAATGTTTTATCCACTGTTTTCAAGAAACCAATTTAGATTATATGAATTAAGACAAATTGGCAACCATAATGCAAGCAGCCATTGATTTCAGCACCAAGCCAATTAAAATAGCCATTAATTCATACAGTAATACAGTGAGGTGGGGGGGGGGGTCAAGTTACTAATTTCTTTCAATAATTCAAATATATCCTTACAGGATAAAGAATTTTAATTTTACTTGATCTTTTCAAGCTTGCTCTGGTCTCTATCACTAAGTTTCAAGGTTTATTTTCTAATGTCACCATTATAGTTTTTCCTTAATATGATACTCATTGTATAAATTCATGTGTGCTAAGTAGTAAGTTTCACTGTATCCTGAAATTGCTGTGTATTTGGGAGATATCCCATCTCCCTCAAATATTGGGGAGAAATATACAGGGAAAAGGGCTATATACTTATACCCTAGTGTTGCTGGATTGAAAAAATACAAACTGCACTCTTTCTTGGTTAAGATCAGCTGATCCACCATTCTGAGTCTTCCAGTTTCCACTGTAAATTGAGACTGATTTTTCCTTTATTTTTATTTTTTATTATATATTTTCTTTATTTACATTTCAAATGATATCTCCAAAGTCCCCTATACCCTCCCCCCAACCTGCTCCCCAACCCACTCACTCCCACTTCCTAGCCCTGGTGTTCCCCTGTACTGGCGCATATGATCTTCACAAGACCAAGGGCCTCTTCTTCCATTGGTGTCTCTAGTTGCATATGACTTTACCTTTAGAATTGTACTTTCATACCATTCTAATAGTCCACTCAGAGATAATGACTATGGTCCAATTAAGGGAGAATTTATCATACTAATTATTAATTTCTGGTCACCTAGTAGAGATCCAAGGACATGTATGTACAAAAAAATGCAGATGTTGAAATTGCCATTAAAAAACTTATAAAACTGAGGGAAATTTTTCACACCTGAAAAGTCTCAGGTATTTTGTAAAGGATAAATTAGTAGTGAGTACTGTGATACCCTAGATTCTGAGCAATTTTGCTTTGGCTAAAGATACAATTCATCTTATAGAGAACTTCCTTAGCATGAATAAAGCCCTCTATTTGATGTCTAGCACCATCCAACCAGACCTAGTAATCCACACCAGTAATCCCAGTACTCAAGACATAGAGGCAGGTGGATCAAAGGTCAAGGCCAACCTTGATTACTTAGGGAGTTTGAGGCCAAGCTGAGTCACTTGAGTACCCATCTCAAAAAACAAACAAACAAACAAACAAACAAACAAAAAATCAGAACAAAACAATAAACAAACTGTTATGTACTTCACCCCTCCCTGGATACACAAAAGTTAACCATAAATGAACTTGAATACTCAGACAGCTATTGAGATTCACATCCAGTTCTGATCTCAAGTCTTTATACATGTCAACTCTTTAGAAATGAAGTAACTGTATTTGCACAGTGTTTCTTTAATATACACAAGCACATGGTACTTGCCTCAACATAGGAACTGCACTCTACTTTCCTTATAAGCCTAATGTTTTGGCAAAACCATTTTTTCATGTATGGGTATGTAAGCTATAGTGTTTAATGTCACATTTTCACTGTTTCCTTGCTGTTAGATGTTTTTTTTAATCATCTGATACTGGGCATGTAAATTTTCTTTATGCCAGGCAATGTGTACACAAAGATAACCATTTCTTCTTTCTCTCTTTTTCTCTTCCATTCCCCTGCTCTTCCTCTCCACCCTCTCCTTTTCTCTCTCCCTTTACATTTTGGTAGGGCCTCTAGCCCAAAGGTAGCCTACAAGTCATAGAACTTATCATGTAACTGAGAATAGTCTTGAATTTCTAATCTTCCTGCCTCTACCTCCCAAGAGCTGTATTGTAAACATGCACTACCATACCTAAGTTATTTAGTAATCTGGATCAAGCCCAGAGCACCCCGCATACTGAGCAACCACTATTCCAATGGAACTACATCTCTATCTCCAGACTTTTGCTTCTTGACCTATGTTTCATTTGTGGATTTATCAGAGTATGGTACTTGAACATCTGTCTCATTCTTTTTGTGCAATACTTCCTCAAAACAGATGTACTAATTTAAAATAGAGTGTTGCTGATTTTCACAGGAATATTACCATCACTCACATTCCAAAACAGGGGAAGAACACAGGGGTTGAAGGATTTTTATTTTGTAATATAATTGTAAATTTCTCTCAAAAAAAGATGTTAGACCTCCTTCCTTCCTCAAATTACATGAGATCCCAGAAGCTTGAAATATTTATTGTTAATATTGCCTGTTCTGAGGGACAAGTATAATGAATTTCTTTTTTGTTAGGCTAATACTCGAGCTGTGGTCACAATATCTCATAGAAACTTAAGTAAGTCCAGAAAGTCTAGCTTCTGGTTTACTGGAGAAAAACGGTTATGCATCATAAAAAGCAAATAATTAGTAACTTACTATTAGCATGGTTCCTAATCATGATAGTAAGAGCTGATATTTTCACAGTGCTATTTTTTCAGTATTTTTTCCCATATGTTTGATACTGGGGATGAGAAAAGATTACACTGTCAGTAATATACAGAGAACAATGTGTTCCCAATAAAGGTAGTATCTCTGTGGCTGTTTAAATGAGAATGTGTCCCGTAAAGTAAAATATATTAATACTTGTATCTCAGTTAGTGGCAGTGTATGGGAATGAATAGGAGGTGTGGCCTTGTTGGAAAAGTTGTTTCAGTGGATAGGCTTTGAGGTTTCAAAAGACTAACCCCACTCGAAGATTCTCAACTTCCAGCTTATGATTCAAGATGTGAACTCTCAGCCACCATGCCTTTGTACTGACATCATGGACTCTTATCCACCTAAACCATAATCACAAATAAATTCTTTCACCTATAAATTATCTTGGTCATGGTGTGTTATTTCAGTAATAGAAATGCAACTCTTACAATCTCGGTCATTGCGGAACTGAATAGTTTTGTTAGGTTAAAAATCAGCATATTAAAAATTAACTTTTAATTTTAAAAAGAGTAATAGTAAGTATTCATATGTAAAACAACTATTTCAGGATACGCGAAACAGAAATTTATTAACTGACCTGGAGTTAACAAAGCAGTGAATACTGCTGAGATGTAGAAAGTACTATTCAGATGGGGCATATAATGAGCACACCAGGAAATTAAGCTTCTGGGACATTTTATCTCATCTCTAACTTTCTCATTGTCTTCAGGTTTTTGAGACCATTCTGAGGGCTTTTGTTTAATGACATCAGCCAAGAATTGGCATCTTATGATTTTCTACCCATCTGGAAGTAGACCTACTTACTAGCATCTCAAAGCAGAAATTTATGCCTGTCAATATCTTACACAAAAGCAAAATATTCTCGTGTGTTAAAACCACCCATGTTCAATACAATAATTTAAGTTTAGATATGAAGAAGAGTTGTTTTTAAGAATCAGCCACCAAACCCAGACACTACTACATATGCCAGGAAGATTTTTCTGAAAGGACCCTGATATACCTATCTCAAGTGAGGCTATGCCAGTGCCTGGCAAATACAGAAGGGGATGCTCATAGTCATCTATAGGATGGAACAAAGGGCCCCCAATGGATGAGCTAGAGAAATTATCCAAGGAGCTGAAGGAATCTACAACCCTTTAGGTGGAAGAACAATATGAGCTAACCAGTACTCCCAGAGCTCCTGTCTCTAGCTGCATATGTAGCAGAAGATGGCCTAGTCGGCCATCATTGGGAAGATAGGCCCCTTGGTCTTACAAACTTTATATGCTCCAGCACAGGGGAATGACAGGGCCAATAAGTGGGAGTGGGCAGGTAGGGGAGCAGGGTGGGAAGAGGGTATAGGGAACTTTTGAGATAGCATTTGAAATGTAAATAAAGAAAATATCTAATAAAAAAAGATTATAGAGATAAAGTCCCACACCATCAGCGGAGGGTCCCAAGGTCCCTCAAGGACTCTCCACATTGCAGGCACCCTAGCACACCAAGGATCTTGAGATCAATAGTGAGTGGAATGCAACATATGTTCAAAAAAAACCTAGAAAGTCTTGTGCCAGCAGGAACAGGGACAAAGGAAACCTGCCCCACCAGTGGCTGGGGTTAGTTCGGCCCTAGCACACTCAGGATCTGGGGATCACTGTAGGAATAGGGACAAAGGATACCAGCCCAAACAGCAGCTGGGATTCATTCTGGTGGCTCCAGCCACACACCATCTTGGGCACACACTCAGCAGGCCTTAGCAGACCCAGGATCTTGGGATCACTGAGACCAGTCTACACAGGAGAGCACATGGGCAGCAGAAACAACAAAGAGACAGGGTCTCTTCTGGCCTTCATCCTCAGCTAGGAGGAAGAGCTGAGACCCAGACCCCTGGGCACCTTCCCCAGCAGAGGAGAATTGGCCTCCAGGGAGGTCTCTGACCTAAGGGATCAGGAGGGTATCTGAGCTCCAGACTTCTATGCACCTATCCTGCAAGAGGATAGCTTGCCTGAAGGGACTACACTGATGACTGGGACTCAGGAGAGACTTGAACTCCCAGGAGTGCTGACAGATGCTAACAGAATCACAGGAGGAACAAGCCGCAGCCAGAGACAGCTAGGACATCTAACACCAGAGATTACCAGATGGTGAAAGGCAAACATAAAAATATTACTAATAGACAGCAAGACAAGTTGGCATCATCAGAACCCAGTATGCCCACCACAGCTAGTCCTGGATATCCCAACAAACCCGAAAAGTAAGATTCAGATTGAAAATCATATCTCATGATGCAAGGGGGGATTTTAAGAAGGGCATTGATAATTCACTTAAAGAAATACAAGAGAAAACAGCTAAACAGGTAGAAGTCCTTAAAGAAGTACAAGAAAAAAACTAAACAGGTAGAAGTCCTAAAAGAGGAAACACAAAAATCCTTAAAGAATTATAGGAAAACACAAACAAACAGATGGATGAATTGAGTAAAACCATCCAAGATCTAAAATTGGAAGTAGAAACAATAAAGAAATGACAAGGGAGACAACTCTGGAGATAGAAATCTTAGGAAAGAAATCAGGAACCATAAATGTGAGCATCAGTAACAGAATACAAGAGATGGAAGAGAGAATCTCAGGTATAGAAGATTCCATAGAAAACATGGACACAACAATCAAAGAAAATGCAAAATACAAAAAGATCCTTGTGGTGCGCCTCCCTCGATCAGAAGAAAGTCACACCACCACTGGGATCTTCTCAGTCAGCTTTATTCTGGAGCACCTTGATAGTAGATTCCCAGGACAGCAGCAGAGCTGCTGCTTTTATACTCTCTCAGGGAAAGGGGAGGGTGTCGTAGTGGTTGCAGATTGGTGCATCAAGCTACACCTCATTAGCATGAAGCCCATTCATTGGTGCAACAAGCTGTGCCTCATTAGCATATTCGGGAGGGGCTATTGCCTGAGGAGAGCCTGAAGAGAGCTGCGCACGCACACTTGGCTCTCTTCCCTAACAGCCTAGTGTGCATGTGCACTAGGCTCTCTTCCCTGACAGCCAGCAGGTCCCCCGCCATCTTGTAATGGCGGGGAGCCGGAGGCTTCCTAGAGCTGGAGGCTTGCCAGAGCCGGAAGCTTGCCAGAGCCTGGGCAGCTGCCTACATCTCCCCCTTCTTTATTAATTAAATATGAAGTCCTACAAATCTGGTCAGCGAACACCCCAGCCTGAGGGAGCAGCCTTTGACAAGTGACTGATAGGAAATTGGGCTACCATCAGACACGACCACCAGTCTGTCTCTGCAGAGATCTGGAGTAGGAGGAGATGCCACCAGCACATTGCTGGCGGACTTGGCTGTAACACAGGTCAAATTGTTTGTGCAATCATGAGACATTGTAATGAATTTCCACCCTAGTCATTGATAGGAGTACTTTAGCACACCCTTCTCCATGCCTTTTTATCAGGGGGAGGATAGGTCAGGATGACACGAAACCTCCATGCAATTTGACATGCTCTCAAAGAATCTATCCTGTATGGAACATCCCCTGCACTGTATTGTGACACTCTGTCAGCAAAATTGAGTTTCCTTACTCCGATATCCTTTGAGGTGGTATAGTGGAAGTCATCAGGTCTGTCGCTAAACCGGGGAAGTATCGGCAAACCAGTCTGCTAGGAAATCATTACAGACTTTTAAGAGAGGCCAACCAGAACTCAGACGAGGTATCTTCGTCTATGGCCATCAGGGCTTGAATAATGACAGCCTTCTGCTGAGCCTGAGTGCATCTCATACAACATAACAACCAGAGGCAAAGTACACAACCCGCAAACACCAGAACACCCCAAAGTAGCATCCTTTAGAAAAGGAAAAGGCATTGGACAGCCAAAAGGTAAAATCTCCCAAGGTGACAGGGTTGACTCTGGTGCCGTTCAGGATAGAAATCTGGATAAGGGGCTTCCGGGAAAGTCATTCTGCCTCCACAGTCCAATTTCCTTGAAGGTACTCCGACAACTCCCTGCTATAATTAAAGTTTGCAGACATATCAGCAGTTAGTGGGGTAATATACAAATTCTTAAAATGGGAAACACAGGTAAATTGAATCAACCAAAATAGTTCTTCCTTTTTTTTTTTTTTTTTTTGAAGTACTATGTACTGGCATAGGGACTGGCCAAGTGCAGGCGACAGCCCATAATTTTCACATATTACCTATTTGCAGATTCATCAGGAGTATCAATAGATGTAGGCGTTTCTTCATTATCCTTTTTCTCTGCTGCGTCTTCCAAGGGAGAGGGCACTCTTCGTATCAGTCTCTCAGGTATCCAAATTGGTTCTTTGTCCCTAGGAAAACACAAACCGCTCCCCTGGACTGTGAAATAACTGGGTCTGGACCTAGCCATGACCCAGATAACACATCTTACCATTTAACATGTTGTGAATGTATAGGGATTATGGCAGCGTGCCTAACAGCTGCTGAAAGGCCATTATTATCCAAAATTTAAAATTTTAAGTAAAAAGGGCTAAGGATAGTCTTTCTTTAGGTGATCTACCATGTCCTATTCCCTCTTTTTGTTTTTGTAAGCACTCCTTTAAAGTGTGATGGGTGTGCTCCACAATGCCTTGGCCCTGTGGATTATATGGCAGCCCATGACTGCAGATGACATCCATTTGTTTGCAGAACGATTCAAAAGAGTGTGCTGTATAAGCTGGTCCATTGTCAGTTTTGAGCTGCTGAGGCTTAATTCTACAGTTTGAGGAGAGCCAGGCTGAAATTGGCTCTCCTGTGCTTATTATATAAGCTCCACATCCTGTTTTTATTAGGAGCTCCAAGAATAGGCAAAGCGGAGGTTATCCTCAATTTATCCTTCCTAAACTCTACCTTTTGTGGCACTGTTTTGTTCCTACTTTGGCTCCTAAATAATCTCAAAAAGCTATAGATATTAATCTTAACATCCTGTCCAGGTGAACAGCCACTCTCTTTCAGCTCTGCATCGAGCTGTCCACCTAGGTTGAGGAGGTGCTACTTTACTTGTGGGATGTCCATATTTGGAATAAGCCACAGGACTCCATCATGATACCAAAGAAACCATCTTATGCATTCCACATGGGCTCTTTTTATAGGAGAACAAAGATACATTAAACAAAACATTCCTTTTCCATGACTGTGGATGGCAATTGCAAAGATTTATTTGTTCCAAAAATCCTAAGAAAAACCATAGCATCCACTCTAGTTTCACACCTGCTTTCAATGTGCCCTGATTCCGGGCAAAGTCTAGGTCTCTGCCAAGTTTGTCCCAGCTGGGAACATTAAGACTCCCCGATACTGCAAACAAGGGTCCACGGTATCACACTCTTTCAAAAATCTCTCAAGGGTGGATTGTTTGATTTTTTTTAAATTTTTGATACAAGCAGCTCCGGAAGAGCCAAAAAAAATTGGGTGCGAATGAGAAGCGCCCATGATTACTTACTCCTTTTATAACTGCACTCCTTTTCTTTGTTGTCTCTTATCCAAGAACTTTCTCTTGTCCCATTTACCTGGGAACTTTATCCTTGAGAGAGGGGTAAATCCGCTTTTCTTGTTCCCCCTTAATTTTAAGAGTAGGTTCTAGCCTCCCTTTCAACAATATAGGGAAGCATAACCTCCTTAAAATATTCCGGGAAGCTTACTGGTACCGCCACTCCGTAGCTGATGAGTTCTGATCCCACGAAGATAATCTTTAGTTCCTGAAGAGCTCTGATCCCACAAAGATAGTCTTCAGTTCCTGAAGAGTTCAGATCCCACGAAGATAGTCTTCGGTTCCTGAAGAGCTCTGATCCCACGAATATAGTCTTCGGTTCCCGGGTTCTCGGCACCACTTGCAGCGCGCCTCCCTCGATCAGAAGAAAGTCACACCACCACTGGGATCTTCTCAGTCAGCTTTATTCTGGAGCACCTTGATAGTAGATTCCCAGGACCCAGGACAGCAGCAGAGCTGCTGCTTTTATACTCTCCCAGGGAAGAGGGAAGAGTGTCATAGTGGTTGCAGATTGGTGCACCAAGCTACACCTTAGTAGCATATGGCCCATTCATTGGTGCAACAAGCTGCACCTCATTAGCATATTCGAGAGGAGCTATTGCCTGAGGAGAGCCTGAAGAGAGCTGCACATGCGCACTAGGCTCTCTTCCCTGACAGCCAGCTGGTCCCCCTCCATCTTGTAATGGTGGGGAGCCAGAGGCTTGCCAGAGCCCGGGCGGCTTTGCTGGATGGAGCCCGGGCGGCTTTGCCAGCCGGGCAGCTGCGTACAGATCCTAACTTAAAACATGTAGGAACTCAAGGACACAGTGAAAAGAACAAACCTTAGGATAATAGGTATAGATAAGAATGAACATTTTTCAACTTAAAGGGCCAGTAAATATCTTCAACAAAATTATAGAAGAAAACTTCACTAACGTAAAGAAAAAGTTGCCCATGAATATACAAAAAGCCTACAGAAGTCCAAATAGACTGAACCAGAGAAGAAGTTAAGAAACAAATGGATTTAACAGATATCTACAGGACATTTTATTCTAAAACAAAAGGATATGCCTTCTTCTCAGCACCTCATGGTACCTTCTCCAAAATTGATCGTATAATTGGTCATAAAGCAGGACTCAATAGATACAAAAATATTGAAATTGTCCCATTCATCCTAAAAGATCACCATGAACTAAGGCTGATCTTCAATAACAACTTAAATAATAGAAAGCCAACATTCACATGGAAGTTAAACAACACTCTACTCAATCATAACTTGTTCAAATAAGAAAGAAAGAAAGAAAGAAAGAAAGAAAGAAAGAAAGAAAGAAAGAAATTAAAGACTTTTTAGAATTTAATTAAAATGAAGCCACAACATACCCAAACTTACAGGATACAATGAAATCAGTCCTAAGAGGAAAACTCAGATGGAAAGATCTCGCATGCTCATGGATTAACAGGATTAATATAGTCAAAATGGTTATCTTGCTGAAAGCAATCTACAGACTCAATGCAATCTCCATCAAAATCCCAACTCAATTCTTCAAGAAATTAGAAAGGTCAACTTGCAAATTCATCTGGAATAACAAAAACCTAGGATAGCAAAAACTATTCTCAACAATAAAAGGAACTCTGGGGGAATTACCATGATTGACTTCAAGCTGTATTACAGACCAATTATGATAAAAAAAAAAACCTGCATGGTTCTGGTACAGCAACAAATAGACAGGTAGAACAATGGAATAGAATTGAAGACCCAGACATGATCCCACACACCTATGGTCACTTGATCTTTGACAAACGAGCTAAAACCATCCAGTGGGAAAAAGGCAGCATTTCAACACATGGTGCTGGCACAACTGGGGGTTATCATGTAGAAGAATGAGAATTGAAACATTCTTATCTTCTTGTACAAAGCAGAAGTCTAAGTGGATCAAAGACCTCCACATGAAACCAGAGACACTGATATTTATATAGGAGAAAGTGGGGAAAACCCTCGAAGATATGGGCACAGGGGAAAAATTCCTAAACAGAACAGCAATGACTTGTGCTGTAAGATCAAGAATTGACAAATGGGACCTCATAAAATTGCAAAGCTTCTGTAAGGTAAAAGACACTGTCAAGAAGACAAAAAGGCCACCAACAGATTGGGAAAGGATTTTTACCAACCATAAGTCTGATAGGGGACTAATATCCAATATATACAAAGAGCTCAAAAAGCTGGACTCAAGAAAATCAAATATCCCCATTAAAATATGGGGGACAGAGCTAAACAAATAATTCTAAAATGAGGAATACCGAAGGGCTGAAAAGCACCTGAAAAAAAATGTTCAACATCCATAGTCTTCAGGTAAATGCAAATCAAAACAACCGTGATGTTCTACCTCATACCAGTCAGAATGGCTAAGATCAAAAATTCAGGTGATAGCAGATGCTGGCGAGGATATGGAGAAAGAGAAAAATTTCTCTATTGTTGGTGGGATTGCAAGCTAGTGAAACCACTCTGGAAATCAGTATGGTCGTTCCTCAGAAAATTGAACATAGTACTACCAGAAGATCCAGTAATACCTCTCCTGTGCATATATACCCAGAAGATGTTCCAACTTGTAATAAGGATACATGCTCTATTATGTTCATTGAAGCCTTATTGATAATAGCCAGAAGCTGGAAAGAACCCAGATGTCCCTCAACAGAGGAATGGATACAGAAAATGTGGTACATTTACACAATGGAGTACTACTCAGCTATTAAAACAATTAATTTATGAAATTCTTAGGCAAATGGATTGATCTGGAGTATATCATTCTGAGTGTGGTACCCTAATAACAAGAGAACCCACATGATATGCATTCACTGATAAGTGGATATTAGCCCAGAAACTTAGAACACCCAAGAAACAATTTGAAAAGCACATGAAACTCAGGAAGAAGGAAGACCAACATGTGGATCCTTCATTCCTCCTTAGAATGGGGAACAAAATACACATTGAAGGAGTTATAGAGACAAAGTGTGGAGATGAGACAGAAGGATGGACCATCCAGAGACTGCCCTACCCAGGGATCCATCCCATAATTAGCCATCAAACACAGACACTATTGCATATGCCAGCAAGATCTTGCTGATACAGCTGTCTCTTATGAGGCTGTGCCAGAGCCTGGCAAATACAGAAGTGGATGCTCACAGTCATCTATTGGATGGAACACAGGGCCCCCAATGGAGAAGATAGAGAAAGTACATAAGGAGATGAAGGATTCTGCAACCCTATAGGGGGAACATCATTATGAACAAATCAGTATCCCCCAAGCTCATGTCTCTAGTTGCATATTTAGCAGAAGATGGCCTAGTAGGCCATCAGTGGGAGGAGAGGCCCTTCGTCTTGCAAACTCTATATGCCCCAATACAGGAGAATATCAGGATCAGGTTAACAATCTTAACAGTCCCATTTCCCCTAAAGAAATATAAGCAGTCATTAATAGTCTCCCAACCAAATAAAAAAAAAAAAGCCCAGGACCAGATGGGTTTAGTTCAGAGTTCTATCAGACATTCAAAGAAGACCTAATTCCAACTCTCCTCAAACTATTCCACAAGATAGAAACAGAAGGTACTCTACCCAATTCATTCTAAGAAGCCACAATTACTCTGATACCTAAACCACACAAAGATCCAACAGAGAAAGAGAACTTCAGACCAATATCCCTTACAAATATTGTTGCAAAAATACTCAATAAAATCCTCAAAAACCAAATCCAAGAAAACATCAAAAACGATCATCCATCATGACCAAGTAGGCTTCATCCCAGGAATGCAAGGATGGTTTAATATATGGAAATCCATCAACGTAATCCACTATATAAACAAACTCAAAGACAAAAACCACATGAACATCTCCTTAGATGCTGAGAAAGCATTTGACAAAATCCAACATCCCTTCATGATAAAAGTCATGGAAATATCAGGAATTCAAGGCCCATTCCTAAACATAATAAAAGCAATATACAACAATCAAGTAGCCAACATCAAAGTAAGTGGAGAGAAGCTGGAAGCAATCCCACTAACATCAAGGACTAGACAAGGCTACCCACTTTCTCCCTACCTATTCAATATAGTACTTGAAGTCCTAGCCAGAGCAATTTGACAACCAAAGGAGATCAACGGGATACAAATTGGAAAGGAAGAAGTTAAAATATCACTGTTTGCAGATGATATGATAGTATATATTAAGTGACCTTTAAAAATTCCACCAGAGAACTCCTAAACTTGATATACTGCTTCAGTGCAGTAGCTGTATATAAAATTAACTCAAACAAATCAGTGGCCTTTCTCTACACAAAAGATAAACAGGATGAGAAAGGAATTAGGGAAACAACACCCTTCACAATAGTCACAGATAATATAAAATGCCTTGGTGCGACTTTAACTAAGGAAGTAAAAGATCTGTATGTCAAGAACTTCAAGTCTCTGAAGAAAGAAATTGAAGATCTCAGAAGACGGAAAGATCTCCCAAGCTCATGGATGACCGGATTTATATAGTCAAAATGGCTATCCTGCCAAAAGCAGTCTACAGATTCAATGCAATGCCCATCAAAATTCCAACTCAATTCTTCACTGAGATAAAAAAGGGCAATTTTCAAATTCTTCTGGAATAAGAAAAAAACCCTAGGATAGCAAAAACTATTCTCAACAACAACAACAACAACAACAACAACAAAACCTCTGGTGGAATCACCATGCCTGATATTAAGCTGTATTACAGAGCAATTATGATAAAAACTGTATGGTAGTGGTACAGCAACAGACAGGTACATCAACGGAATAGAATTGAAGACCCAGAAAAGAACCCACACACCTTTGGTTACCTTATCTTTGACAATTAATCTAAAACCCTATAGTGGGAAAAAGACAGCATTTTCAACAAATGGTGCTGTCACAACTGGAGGTCAACATGTAGAAGAATGGGAATTGATCCATTCTTATCTCCTTGTACAAAGCTCAAGTCTAAGTGGATCAAAGAACTCCACATAAAACCAGAGACACTGAAATTTATACAGGAGAAAGTGAGGAAAACCCTCAAAGATATGGGCACAGGGGAAAAATTCCTAAACAGAACAGCAATGGCCTGTGCTATAAGATCAAAAATTGACAAATGGGACCTCATAAAATTGCAAAGCTTCTGTAGGGCAAAAGATACTGTCAATAAGACAAAAAGGACACCAAAGATTGGGAAACAATTTTTACCAATCATAAATCTGATAAGAGACTAATATCCAGTATATACAAAGAACTCAAGAAGGTGGACACTAGAAAATCAAATAACCCCATTAAAAATGGGGCACTGAGCTAAACAAAGAATTCTCAACTGAGGAATACCGAATGGCTAAGAAGCACATGAAAAAATGTTCAACATCCTTAATTATCAGGGAAATGCAAATCAAAACAACCCTGAGATTCCACCTCACACCAGTCAGAATTACTAAGATCAAAAATTCAGGTGACAGCAGATGCTGGCGTGGATGTGGAGAAAGAGGAACACTACTCCATTGTTGATGGGATTGCAAGCTTTTATAGCCACTCTGGAAATAAGTCTGGTGGTTCCTCAGAAAATTGGACATAGTACTACCAGAAGATCCTGCAATACCTCTCCTGGGCATATATCCAGAAGATGTTCCAACTGGTAATAAGGACACATGCTCCACTATGTTCATAGCAGCCTTATTTATAATAGCCAGAGCTGGAAAGAACCCAGGTTTTCCTCAACAGACGAATGGATACAGAAATTATGGTACATTTACACAATGGAGTACTACTCAGCTACTAAAAACAATGAATTCATGAAATTCCTAGGCAAATGGATGGATCTGGAGGGCATCATCCTGAGTGAGGTAACTCAATCACAAAAGAACTCACATAACATGTACTCACTGATAAGTGGATATTAGCCCAGAAACCTAGATTACCCAAGATACAATTTGCTAAACACATGAAACTCAAGAAGAATGAAGATCAAATTGTGGATACTTCGCCCCTTCTTAGAATTAGGAACAAAGCACACATTGAAGGAGTTACAGAGATCAAATGTGGAGCTGAAACAAAAGAATGGACCAACCAGTTACTGCTGCAGCCGGAGATCCATCCCATAATCAGCCACCTAATGCAGACACTATTGTATATTCCAGCAAGATATTGCTGAAAGGGCCCTGATATAGCTGTCTCATGTGAGGCTATACCAGTACCTGGCAAATACAGAAGTGGATGTTCACAGTCAGCTATTAGATGGAATACAGGGTTCCCAAGGTATAGCTAGAGAATGTACCCATGGAGCTGAAGGGGTCTCCAACCCTATAGGTGGAAGAACAATATGAACTAACTAGTACCCCCAGAGCTCATGTCTCTAGCTGCATATATAGCAGAAGATGGCCTAGTTGGCCATCATTGGGAAGAGAGGCCCCTTGG
This sequence comes from Mus minutoides, assembly GCA_902729485.2. Classification (NCBI taxonomy): domain Eukaryota; kingdom Metazoa; phylum Chordata; class Mammalia; order Rodentia; family Muridae; genus Mus; species Mus minutoides. The sequence continues at coordinate 359,112 of LR749904.1, forward strand.
TCATGCAAACTTTATATGCCCCAGTACAGGGGAACGCCAGGGCCAAGATGTGGGAGTGGGAGGGTAAGGGAGTAGGGCAGGGGATGGGGGAGGGTTTAGGAGACTTTACATTTGAAATGTAAATGAAGAAAATATCTAATAAAAATTGAGAAAAAAAGAAAATGTATTGAAAACAAAACATAAAGCTGGAAGTTTAGCTTGATCTATCTAGCACATCTGAAGCTCGATGTTCAAATTTCTGTAAAGAATAGTAGAATTAAATAAAAAATGTACAAATATGTGACATCAATGTGTCATGATTGGTATAATACTTTCTCCAAAATATTGAGTTTTGATTATTTTTCTATAATTTTTGAAAGATGGATTTCCATTGATCCAATGGTAATAAACAATGAGCTACAGTTGTCTAGCAACACATTTATCTGCTTTGTGTCTTCAACCACTCACTACCATGCAAATTATCAAGATTTGGTGATATTCTTAAAAGCAGCATTTGTAAAGAAACTAGAAAATGTATGAAATGTTCTCCTCTTTCCTGGACCTTGATGAGATCAGCTGCATGAGGTTATGAGGTTGCTAGAAACAGAGGCAGGAAGAAAGAAGCCAGGACTGAGGGGCAGGGCAGGGAGGCACATTTCCAAGCTACTCCACTGGAGTCAAGATCAGTTACATTTTCATATCATTTTAATGGTTGCTCAAGCTCCTAGAATGCTCCTAAACAAAAGGCTTCAGTTAATGTGTATGTATTTTGAGCACTTCCCTCTTTCAACCCTCTAGCTTTATTTCCTTCCTTCAGATAAGATGAATGCAGCATGACTCAGAACTCCCATCCAGGAGAAGCTGCTCGGGTAAGATTAAATCAGGCAGCTCTGGGTTGATGTGAGGTCAGCCAGGGCCAGCTTTGACATCTGATAGGAGCTTGTGATCAATCAGGCCTTTCTTCACTCTTTCAGGCTTCTGTATGACAGTGGCCCTAACAAACAGTTGGGATATATCATGAGGGACAGATTCCTTAGACTGTAAAAGGAGAATAGTGTGAATATTATGAAAGAATCAGTAAAAGAGAAGTCCCTGCCTTTCTAACCTTGCTCTTTTCTAATGGTGGGAAATCAAAACCTCAGGCATGCCAATACTACTTTAATCTGATTCATAACATTTTGTACATCCTGTATATTAAACTATAAACTTAGAATATTCTTAATGTCATAAGATGAAATTTTAGCCAGCCTCTGCTCTGTTTACTTCTGTTTGTAAGCACAGTGTGTGCTCTCTTTGAGTCTTTGTTTGATTGCCATCTGAGAGACACATACACACTGTGCAATCCCGGCAGTGAGGAATCAGGGCTGTTAATGCAAGCACATACTGACCCCAGACCCGTGCAGGGCTTCAGCAATTCCAAGTCCCATCACCAAAAAAGTCATGAAAACCATATGGCCCTGAGAATCCTGTGCCAGACTCCATCAGTGAGTGGTATTGAGCCATGCTAAGGAACAGAGGTGGACTTCCAAGCATGATATCACATATGCCTTTTATGTAGATGACATAGCAGTCACCTCAATGATTTCTAGGGATACCATAGCTCTATTCACCCCTCCACTACTCTCTCTATCTTGCCTGTTCCCTCCCCAACCTCATTAACAGTTCTCATGTTCCCATAAACACATTCTCTGAGGTTTTCCTGAAGATTACACAATTGAAGCTGAGCTGCTTCTGCTTCACCCTGATTCACATTGATAGGAGAAAACTGGGGTAAAGAGCAACTAGAAGAAGTGCCTCTCCAGTCTCCTGCTGGGAGCCTTCTCCTCAGACTCTAAGGACTTTAATTATTGGCTAGTGACCTAGAAAGTGACATGACTTCTGAACTGAGATTTGTAGGCATGGGTTCCATTATCACAGAGAGATGGGATTTCAATCACCTTTGCCTTTCGTTTGTCATGGCCAATCAGAGTAAACCATATACAGGTTTTTGTTGTTAGTGGATGAGGAGAATTTTTTTTTCCTTTGAGACCAAGTCTTGCTGTGCCCCTCTGGCTGCCAGGTAGTTGTCTAAGCTATCCCAGAATTCTAGTAGTTCTCCAGTCTGAGGCTACCAAGTGTTGATAGCATCCAATTTTTTTCTAATTGGTGTTCCAGCAGTATGCTTGAACTTTAAAGAAAATAGACACATAAAAAGAAAAACAAAATTTCCACCTGACAATTCAGATTAATTATTAAAATAATCTCAAGGAATTTGTTGATTAAGTCATCTCATTCAATAGAAAGTGTGCAAAGTTTCACTTTGAAAATAATTGAACATTTTAATTATTCAGATGTGCTGTCACAAGTTGTGTGTGTCTGTCTGTGTGTGTGTAGACATGTGCATGCTAATGTGTTTTTTAAAGATGAACATGTGTACACGTGAATATATATGGACATCAGAGGCTGCTTCCCAGTGTCTTCTTCATTCTCTCTCTATATCTTGCTGGTTACAGTAGGGTCTCTCACTGAAAGTAGCTCACTGATTTGGCTAAATTGACTCCTGTCTCAGTCTCCCCAGTGCTAGGATTACAAGTGCTCAACTCTGTTCTCTAGTTTTAACATGACTAGTTTGGATTGAACTCAGGTCGTCATGCCTGTTCAGAAACTATTCTACTTACACCCAAGACTTTTATAATATATGATTTGGGTCACTTATAGTGTTACATTCACAAATAAAATAAGTCTTGAGGGTCATATAGCCTATCTGAATACCAACTGAATTAATTCGGTGGCTGTTCTATCATAGTAACAGAATGCCCATAGCAAATGTGAGCTTTCCATGCACTGTTTCAAGGTCTGTATAATAAGATTTGAGAGAAAATCATGGGGGTACACTAAAGAAACTTTCCATACAGAATCAGAATAGATCTGAGAGTCCTGTGGATGAACAAAAGCATTTATCATGTGTGTTGGTATGTAATTAACACAAATTTTGTCCTGAATTTTGACCCCAAATTCTCAGAAGTTTGTGAGAATATAGAGAATATTTACAGAAAAGCACTTTTTCCTGAATAATTTTATTATGAAAATGTGGCACAAATCTTAGAAACAATAATTCTTTCTGGGAAGCTTCAAGAGGTTTTTTGCATAATCAAGAGTCTCTACACAATATGCATATGTTGGTATCTGTGTAATGCCATCCTGCTTCTACCCTCTCTCAAACATCTGCACTTCCCCTGTGTCTTACACACATCAATAACAAATGAAGAGAATTGGCAGTTGAGAGGAGTGCAGTTGGAAGAGAAATTAAATAAGCTTGCTCATATTTTCTTCCCAATTAATTTTCCTTCCTGTGTATGTAAGGAGTGGGTAGGGGTGTACACATACACTTGCATGTACAAAGTTTCTGTTTATGCAGGTGCTCAAGCATGTTTGTATAGAACAGGAAAAAAAAATCTCCTGGTATTGTTTCTGAAAATCTGTTCTCATTCTCTGTCTCTCGGTCTCTGTCTCTGTCTCTGTTTCATCCTCTGCCTCTCTCTCTCTCTCTCTCTCTCTCTCTCTCTCTCTCTCTCTCTCTCTCTCTCTCTTTCTACCTCTGTCTCTGTTTCTCTCAATGGTCTCTCAGTTGCCTGTAGTTTATCAACTAGGCTAGTTGGCCAGCAAAACCAAAGCTTTTTGTTTGCCTCTAAATTGCCAATGCTGAGATTATAAACATATACTATTATGCTAAAGATCAAAGCCATCCTTACATGGTCTATCTTCTGAGCTATCTTACTACATATAGTGTTCATTTCAGATGTAAGACTGAAAAATAAGAGGAAGAAAAAAAAATCTGGAAATTACATGAAAAAAGCCTTCAGATGCCAGCCAGTGAAAGAAGATAAACTTGCTCATTACAGTTTTACTGAATGTATAGCCAGAGTATGAGAAAAATTATTTTTAAAATTATGTAATGTGTAGACTTTTAAAAGAAAGAAATATAAGGGATTTATTCTGAAGAAATTAATTGTAAAATTAAGAAAATGATGAAAAAATCAATATTGTTAAAATGTTAAACTGAAATCCTATTTCAAAATCATATTAGTGCCAATTAGCTTTTAAAAAGTTGTTTTTGCCAGGCATGGTGACAAATCTGTAAACCCAGCACACAGGAGTCTGAGCCAGGAGGATTGCCACCAGTTCATGGCCAGGCTAAGCTACATAGTAAGTTATATTCTATCTTGGGCTTTAAAATAAAAGCCCTGAAACCCACTCCTACCCCAACCTCCCCCCCCCCAAAAAAAAGAAGAGAGATGGAAGTTAAATGAAGTCATTCGGGAGGGGACTAGAGATCAGTCTGGTGGCACTGAGCTAATTTTACCTCTAATTTCATCAATCAGCAATTAGGATATTGAATCATGAGGCCTGTGAGTTTCAGAACAGACTGTTTCAAAACAATAACAAAAACAAAAGACTATCTTACTGTTAAAATAGAACCAAAACCTTTGTAAAATCTGAGATTTTGTTGGATTTTAAACTCTTATCGCCTCCTAAAAATAGCTGAGTCAGTGACAGGTGTCAGGATGATCAGGCTCTGTGAGGCATTCCCTAAGTGCTTCCTCACGTGACGGAGTCTCACACGGCCAGCCTCCGTCCTGTGACTTGGTTGTCTTGGATACAGGCATCACCCAGGAGTTTCCATTCCATTCAGCCAAATGTCTCAATCAATTCTCTGATTTTTCCTTTGTGATGGTCAGGTGCTCCTGATCTTGACATTCAAAGCAAACAGCTAGTTCAAGCATCGCCCACATTTGGAACAGCATTTAAGGTCAGTTCCAGCTGCCACTTTTCAAGGGCACAGGCAGCAACCCACTTGACTCTCCAGTCCATTCCTGTGGAGCAGATCCTTGACTAGAGGAGAGAAGGCTCTGGCCTTCCCTGTCAGGAATGTGCTCACATTTCAGACCCATATTGGAGGTTACTGAGCACTTGGCTAGAGGCGCTTGGTTAGATCTTCACCACAATAATAAACATTCCATCCTACCACTCACTAAGTGAAACACTGGGAAATCCCCTTTAACGTTGGTATCACAGCGGTCCAAGGTGCTGACACACAACAGTGATCAGTACCGGGCACGGGGAAAGCAGGACAGAAAACTACATAAGAACCTGCCAATCTAGCATGGGCCTTACGGACACCACCGTCAATCATTCTAAGGTCATACAAGGACAAAACCACACTCCTTCTCTCTCTCTCTCTATCTCTCTCTCTCTCTCTCTCTCTCTCTCTCTCTCTCTCTCTCTTCCTCTTTCTTTCTTTCTTTCTTTCTTTCTTTCTTTCTTTCTTTCTTTCTTTCTTTCTTTCTTTCATCATTCTGAGACAGGGTCATGTGTAACCCAGGTCAACCTCAAACTCACTATATAGCCAAGGATGGCATTGAACTCCTGATCCATCTCCTCCCCAGCTAGAAAGGCAAATGGATACCACTGTGCCTGGTTTGTGCAGTTATGGAGATCAAATATACCACTAGGCAATCGCTCTTCCATCTGAGCAATAGCTTCAGCCTTCTATCTATCACTTTGCAACTAAAAGAACAGAAAGGCTAAAGCTCCAGGAAGCAAGTGGAGATGTAAGAGAACAAACTGGAAGATGATGCTCTTTGGAGGACGATGAACTGATTGAAAATGTCATCTTACTGAACAGATGGGAAGTGTTTCCTCACAGAACATTGCATAATAGCAATTGGAATATTATAGTATAGTTTTTCTTCTAAGGCACTAATGCATTTTTTATCCTTTTCTGCATGAATTATTGTCTCATCCTTTAAAGGTTGAAAACAGCAAACATTTATCTTCCACCAGGCTCTGTGCAGCGGAAGTTGGCTATATCAGCTTATCTTAGTAGTTTGAGATCTTGTTCCCTCATGAGCTATAATCAAGGTTTGGCTGGGCTGCAGTTATTTTAGGGATTGGCTCGGGAAGGACTTGCTCTCTTGCTTATTATCAAAGCTTTTAACAGGCTTCTGAAAACCAGATTTCAAGCTTTCTCCCATGGGCCTGACATTGCCTTACGGTTTGGCAGATGACTTCCCACAGTGTACATCATTCAAGAGGTACTGAGAAAGAACTTCCCTCACAGACAGAAACCCCATGTAATCAGGCATCAAAATTAGTATCTTTTACTGGATAGGTGAAGAATGTCCCCCTAAAACTACCATACTAGAGCACTTGGTCCTCAGATAATGGTGATGATTGGTGGAGCTTTGAAATCCTAGAATGGTGGGGATTACCTGGAATAAGTAGAACTATAGAGGGTAGATCTTGGCCCCACTTCCTATTGTTTCCCACTACTTGATACATACAGACATGGACATGCATAGTAGCATAGTTCCTACTGTACCTTTCTATTACTATACCTTCAATCTAAGAGGCAGAATAAAATTGACGTTCCTTTACTTGCTTCTTGTCAGATGTTTAGCCATAGTGATGAGAAATGTAATAGAATATCGTGTCATCTACTGCATTCTATCTGTTAGACGTGAGGCGATAGGCTCAGTTCACACAAAAGGAAGGAATCCTGAAAGGATATGAATTTGAGGAGGAGAGGATCACTGGGGTCCATAATAGAGCCTGCCCATCATATCCCTCTTCCAGCCACAACAAATTAAATTACTCTCAATTCCAAAATCTACTCACTGTGCTCAGGACTACTAAACTCTTCCCCCATCACAATATCAACTTACAATCCAAAAATCTCTTTAACTGAGTTGGATCAAGTATGAATTGTGAGCTTATCTGTTGATTCTGGTTTGTTCAGATTTTATTAAAGTGACCATCCTGTTTTGGTGTCCTGAGAGATGTTTTTCTGCCTCTTCAAGAAGAAAAAATTCTCATAGTCCACTTCTTGGTCCTCTGGTTCTAACAATCTTTCCAGCCCTCTTCTGCAATGTTCTACAAACTTTCCTCCAAGAGTGAATGTTTCAGTTTGGAGAAAAATCAACATACAACAGCTAAAGGAGATACTGCTCATCCACAATCAGGAATTACTTAAGGACAATCTATTGTCCTTTGCAAGGACTATGAAACAAAAGATGGAAAATTACACATTTGTCTGCCACCATAAAGTTGTGAGATGAGCATTAAAAAAAATCACTTTTAAAAGTTCTATTTTGTAAGATAGGAGTGAATGTACCAGGGTTACCATTTGTAATTCTATGATCTAGTCATGCAAAAGTCAAAGGGCCATGGTTAGGTCTAAGAGTAGCCTCTGGACTCTTGGTTTCCCTATCTTGATATTCTTTGCATTCTTTCCTTCCTTCCTTCCTTCCTTCCTTCCTTCCTTCCTTCCTTCCTTCCTTCCTTCCTTCCTTCCCTTCTGTTCTAAATGCAAGTATTCCAATTCCTAGAAGCTGAAGCTCTAGCCTAATTTTAAACCTCTACCTGAGTGATTAAATCACTGTTGAACAGCTTTCCTTAGAGGAATTTTAGCTAAATCCTCAAGTTCATTAGGCATATTATTTGTTTTACTTTATGTGCCACAGACAAAAATGTGGCTAAATTTCTGCTGTGACCTTCTGTTTCTTATAAGATTTCTGTCCTGCTGTCTGCCATACCAGCTTCTTCACAGTTCAAAATTCCATGAAAAATGGATTGAAAGAACTTCAGTCATTCACCAGAATGTTTCTCCTTCTACTGTTACCATTTTCCATATACTGCCTAGTTCCATAGAAGCATGTGTGTGAGCTCAGAGACAAGCTGGCCTTCACTATCCTGACTAGTCCCATAATAATAATTATATAAAATTCATGCTTTTATTGCTCCTTACTCTGGTAGGAGAGGTACAACAAGAACTGTTTATAGGTCTAAGGTCAGCCTTAAAGTTTTGTATAGACTATCTATACTACCTGTTGGCCCTCTCTTGCCTGCCTGAAGATACAATGTGACCAGCTGATCTCATCCACCATGATGGACTGTATCCTTTCAAACTTTATGACAAGAGCATCAAGGTAATTCAGTCAAGTGCAAGTGTCACTTCAACAAGGAAAAGTGACTAATACACATGTAGTTTTATAAGCATCCTTTACAAACTTCTTCTCTCTAACCAATAACAAATGGTAAATATCAGGCATTATCATGAATGTTAGGCAAAAAATGAACAAGACTGATAAGATAGCTGGGTAGGTAAGGGTGAGCCAACGTGCATCCCTGAAAACACGTGTTAGAAGGAAAGAATGAATTCCTGAAATTAAGTTATTCCCCTACCTTTACACCTTGGCACTTGAAACACACAAACACATACACACACACACACACACACACACACACACACACACACACACACAAAGTGGAAGGGGAGAGTGATAGTGACAGAGAAATGTAAAATAACATTTTTACAATAAAAATAATTAGATACTTCTTAATTTCCTGAAATGGACTCCTTATTTTCAGAAGTTCGACAATAAGCATACTGTATAAATAATTAGGCAAATTGGTACAGAGGAAATAAAAAGTATTATGACAAAGTGCTAAAAAGTGGATTTGGTGCTTTCAAGACACCTATTTTGAGAAAATGACATTTATACAGAGATTCAATGCCTTGAAAACATTAATCATGAACAAGGAGATAGAAAAATGATATGTCATTGAATTAATGAATAAATAAAACCAAGGCAAATGAAATGGGAAGAAATGGGCTGCAAAGAAGCTTCTGGAAGTAAGCAGACGCTGTCCCTGCACCTGTTGGGATGCTCACTTTCTCACAGATGAGTCAGACCTGGAACATAGTTTTTGTTTGTCACAGTTAGGAAATTTTATCTGCAAACCCTGACCAACTTAGAAATCAAAAATATTACCATAATGTGAGATTGGGACAAAGGAGAGGAGGCCAAACCCATGAGCTCAGGGCTACTTGCATAGTCGAGATCTTGAGGACTGTGCAGGGCATAGCTGTCAATCAATCTCTGATGTACTTACTCTCTGTCATCCTCGCACTGAAAATTCACAAGAAGTCTCATTTTTCAGGTGTCCCTGAAATGTGACAAGAGTGCTTAGTTTTTCTTTCAAAGCAAAAGTATGTATTATTAAGACAGGGAACACACAATGATTGATGTGGACAAAGCATGGTGGCAGGCCCGTTATCCATCACTCAGGAGATTTCATGACAGAGGCCAGCCTGAGCTACATAGCAACCCTTGTCCGAGTACACTGAAAGATCAGTCAATGGTGACCGTTTCTCTCAAAATACTCTCTGCTGGTTGATAGTCAGATACATGTAAATGACTGATAAAAGTGTTCCTTGGAGTATATGGATGCCGAGAGTAGTGCTGTGATGTAAAGGGTTAAAGACAAAGAAAAGTGTGAGATTTTGGTTCTGGCCCAAAGATGAGAGCCATCTTCTATACCTATCTTGCTTCCAGCTTCATCTAGTGATGAACATGACATTGGAATCACTGAAGTAAAAGAAAAAGAAGCTAAACAAGATGCTTAAAAGTGGCTATCTCTTGGGTATTCTAACATTCTGTGCTAATATCCACTTATCAGTAAGTGCATATTTAGTGACTTCTTTTGGGATTGGGTTACCTCACTCAGGATGATATCCTCCAGATACATCCATTTGCCCAAGAATTTCATAAATTCGTTGTTTTTAATAACAGAGTAGTACTCCGTTATATAAATGTACCACATTTTCTGTATCCATACCTTTGTTGAGGGACATCTGGGTCCTTTCCAGCTTCTGGCTATTATAAAAAATGCTGCTATGAACATAGTGGAGCACACAAGAAAATCAAGAAGAAGGAAGACCAATGTGCGGATACTTGTTTCCTCCTTAGAATAGGGAACAAAATATCCATGAAAGGAGTTAAAGAGACAAAGTTTGGAGCTAAGATGAACGGATGGACTATACAGAGACTACCCTACCCAGGGATCCAACCCATAATCAGCCACCAAACCCAGACACTATTGCATATGCCAACAATAGTTTGCCGAAGAGACCCTGAAATAGCTGTCTCATATGAGGCTATGCCACTGTCTGGCAAATACAGAAGTGGATGCTCACAGTCATCTATATGATGGAACACAGGGCCCCCAATGGGGAAGCTAGAGAAAGTACCCAAGGAGCTGAAGAGGTCTGCAACCCTATAAGAGGAACAACAATATGAACTAACCAGAACCCCTAGAGCTCCTGTCTCTAGCTGCATATGTAGCAGAAGGTGGCCTAGTCGGTCATCAATGGGAAGAGAGGCCCCTTGGTATTGCAAACTTTATATGCCCCAATATACAGGAATGCCAGGGCCAAGAAGTGGGAGTGGGTGGGTAAGAGAGCAAGGGGGGGAGGGTAGGGAAGGTTAGCATTTGAAATGTAAATTAAGAAAAAAAAGTAAAAAGAAGTGGCAAGTGGCTGACTCTTGTAGACATGAACTCAGGCCATCAATTGTCTGTCTCAAATCCTACCAGAAGCCCAAAGCCTAGGGTAAATATCCAACTTTGGCTTCGATGAATGCACATAAAGGTTTGATTTCTCAGTTTATCCACATAGATTTCTTCCTGCTATGGCTCTAACATTTATCCTTCTGTATATTTAAAAATATTAATTCACAGGATGAGTCTTTTCTTTCTTACATAAAACATCTTTGAGTATGTGATATTTTCACACAAAGGAGTTATTTTCAGCATTTAAAAATTGCTTTTCTTTTCTGCTGGAAAAGAAAAAAGGAATTTACTTACTACCTAGTAGTGTCGGAAACTTTGACTTAAAAAGAAATTTCCTTCAAGTAGTATAGAGAAAATGAGAAGACACTACATTTCAAAGAGATACATTTCTTCCTCCTCTTTTAATGATTTACAAACAGCACAAGGCTGCCTGCTTGTTGCTGAGAAGGTTAATAGTTTCACAGATGTCTCCAGGATCCTCTACTCTTGAAACCTCATCCTTGCAATTCAAATAACAGCCAGCAGAACAATGACTTACTTCAGAACCATGTATTCATCTATGTCTGATCTCAAAGCAGGAGAAAGAGTAGCTATCACAACTGTTTGTTGTTGTTGCTGTTGTTGGTGTTGTTGGTGTTGTTGGTGTTACTGTTGTTGGTTGGTTGGTTGGTTGGTTGGTTTGCAGGTTTGTTTGGGGGTTTTTTTGCTGTTTTGTTTTGTTTTGTTTTGTTTGGGGGTTGTTTGTGTGTTTGTTTGTTTTAAGATTTATTTTTTTTATTTTGTATATGTGAGTACACTGTAGCTGTCTTCAGACACACCAGAAAAGGGTATCCAGTTGTAAGCCACTATGTGGTAGCTGGGAATTGAACTCAAGAGCTCCAGAAGTGCAGTCAGTTCTCTTAACTGCTGAGCCATTGCTCTAGCCCCAGTTTGTTTATTTTTTATATCTGTCTGTCTTTTCTTCTTTTCTGGAAAATCTTCACAAAGATCTATTTCTCACTGTGGATACATCCTCCATGTCCATATTAGAAATGCGGAGGAAAATTTCAAGTCAGTAATCAACAGATTAGAATTTCCTTTTATCTAATAACTTCCTGAGTACTCTTGGAGCAATATTTTCTTTACCAAAGAAGACAAATAGACATTTAGTAAGTGAGATTTATCTAGTTTGATGTTCAAAAGGATAATATATATGAAGGAGATGCAATGTACATGGATATAAAAAGACTACAAAGGCACCCTGTTTAATCCCTTTCTTTAGAAATCTACATTGTATATAAATATTTTAGTAAATGATTGTCTTAGTCAGGGTTTCTATTCCTGCACAAACATCATGACCAAGAAGCAAGTTGGAGAGGAAAGGGTTTATTCGGCTTACACGTCCATACTGCTGTTCATCACCAAGGACTGGAACTCAAGCAGGTCAGGAAGCAGGAGCTGATGCAGAGGCCATGGAGGGATGTTCTTTACTGGCTTGCTTCCCCTGGCTTGCTCAGCCTGCTCTCTTATAGAACCAAAGACTGCCAGCCCAGAGATGATCCCACCCACAAGGGGCCTTTCCCCTTGATCACTAATTGAAAAAATACCCCACAGCTAGATCTCATGGAGGCACTTCCCCAACTGAAGCTCCTTTCTCTGTGATAACCCAGCTGTGTCAAGTTCACACAAAAACTAGCCAGTACAATGGTATTAAATATTAAGTACAAAAATAGACCCTACTACACTAAATATTTCTTATTGAAATGGCATGTAATTTTGCCAGGATTTTTGCTGGGGTTTTGTGGGAATCAAATTAGAAAATTTCCTAAGTCATTTTAGCTCTTAAAAATTACAAGAACATGATTTATATCACATATACTCTTGGGATACTAATTAGTGAGCAATTGGTCTAGAAAATTAAAGATGTCTTCCAAAAATTGCAATCAGAATAAGTTTTATTTTGTCTTCATATTTGAAATAACTCTACATAAATAATGAGTTGAAATGATAAATAATTATTCTATGATATTACCATCTATAATAGACAATAAAAGATAAATAACTATATGTGGGATCATAATACAACAACACAAAATACAACAAAATTTTACAAGGCAATAAAATCTACTAACTAGGTAAGGTTTACCTGGTATATTTTAAAGTGCTAGAAATGGAGAAGGGACAGTCTTTTTTTTTTTTTTGGTGTTTTTGTTTTTGTTTTTGTTTTTGTTTTTGTTTTTGTTTTTCGAGACATAGTTTTTCTGTGTAGCCTTGGCTGTCCTGGAACTTTCTTTGTAGACCAGACTGGACTTGAACTCATAAATCCACCTGCCTCTGCCTCCCAAGTGCTGGGATTAAAGGTGTGCCCAGCTCAGAAGGGAGAGTCTTTTTTTTTTTTTTTTTTTGCTTTGCTTTTAATATTTTTTATTAGATATTTTCTTAATTTACATTTCAAATGCTATCCCAAAAGTTCCCTCTACCTTCCCCGCACCCTGCTCCCCTACCCACCAACTCCCACTTCTTGGCTCTGGCATTCCCCTGTATTGGGGCATATAAAGTTTGCAATACCAAGGGGCCTCTCTTCCCAATGATGACCGACTAGGCCATCTTCTGTTACACATGTAGCTAGAGACACGAGCTCTGGGGGTTCTGGTTAGTTCATATTGTTGTTCCTCTTATAGGGTTGCAGACCAATTCAGTTACTGGGGTACTTTCTCTAGCTTCTCCATTGGGGGCCCTGTGTTCCATCATATAGATGACTGTGAGCATCCACTTCTGTATTTGCCAGGCACTGGCATAGCCTCATACAAGACAATTATATCAGGGTTCCTTCAGCAAACTATTGCTGTCCTATGCAATAGTGTCTGAGTTTGGTGACAGATTATGGGATGGATCTCCAGGTGGGATAGTCTCTGGATATTCCATCCTTTTGTCTTAGCTTCAAACTTTGTCTCTGTAACTCCTTTCACTCACTGATAAGCAGATATTAACACAGAATCTTAGAATACCCAAGATACAATTTGCAAAACACAAGAAAATCAAGAAGGAAGACCAGCGTGTGGATACTTCATTTCTCCTTAGAATAGAAGGGACAGTCTTGAGGAAGCCAAACCTCACTCTTTGACCATCCAGTGTCTTAGTTTCTTATTGAAATGGATACAGAATTTAGAGTACTACAGAAATAAGTAGGGAGGTTCCTCAAACAAATAAAAAATTCAAGCAGTTATGCCACTCCTTGCCATTTACCTGAAGAATTTTTATTTAGTTTTATTTCTTTTGCTATGATAAAATAACCTGTCAGAAAGCAATTTAGGGAAGAACGAGCTTATTTTAGTTCCATAACATCATAGTAAATTATTGTAGGGAAGTCACAGCTGTAAAAACTTAAAGTAGCTAGTCACATTACTTGTTTATTTGTGCTCATTTCCATTTCTCCAAGACACCTAGCATAAGGAATGTTGCCACTCACAGTTGGCTAGCTCTAATTAACTTAGTTAAAGCAATCTCACAGGTCAATTCAGTATAGTCAATCCCCCACTAAGACTCTTCCCTTGTGATTATAGGTTGTATCAAGTTGATAGTTAAAACTAACCATCATACGTCAACATTCCACAGAAATACTTGCACTACTCATAGTAGCTGAAATATGACATCATCCTAGATGCCCATCAGAAGATATACGAATAAAGAAAATTCAGCATATATTAACTATAACATCCAATTCAGCCATGTAAGATAATAAAAAAATCTCATGTAGAAAAAAAAATGATACATTCGGAGATGATTAGGTTATGTGGACTAAAAGACAGAAAGACAAATGTTATGTGTGCTCTTGTTTGTGAATTTTAGATATTATGTGATACATAGATAATAAATCATAGGCATTTATAGACTTTTAAAATAAAACTGAGACGTAACAATAAGTGGGACTAAGAAGAAGGAAGTAGTAGACGGATTATGATCAAAGTATGTTATATACTTGTATAAGAATATCTTTGTGAAACACATAACTATATCAAATAAATACAAGCCAAGAAATTTTAGTACTAGGGTTCTTCCTACATATGGGTTCTGGCTTTCACTGACTGCTCCTCTTTTTGACCACCACACATCATATCCCACCTTTCTTTCTTTTACTTGATGACTACTCATTACTGGTTTTCTCATCCTTATTGATAACACCATGTAGTTGTTTGAATGAAAATGTCCTCCATAAATTCAAAGGGAGTGACATTATCAGAGGCGTTGCATTGGTGAAATATGTGAGGCCTTGTTGGAGAAAGAGTGTCACAGGAGTGGGCATTGAGATTTCAGAGCCTCAAACCCAGGCTCAGTGTCACTTTTCCTTTCTTCTGCTCGAACATCTGGATATAGAACTCTCAGCTCCTTCTCCAGCACCATGTCTGTCTGAATGTTGCCATGCTTCCCATCATGATGATAATGGACTAAATCTCTGAAACTGTAAGCTAATTAAATGTTTCCTTTACAAAAGTTGTCTTGGTCATGGTTTCTCTTCACAGAAATGGAAATCCTAACTAAGGCACACTTGTTTAACCTCCTCATTTAACAAACCAATGGCCAGGTTCTTTCAGACCAGGTACCATATCCCTTTCTACTAAGTATTTTCAGAGCTCATATCTAACCTAGTACATAATAAAATTGTTTGTAGTGAATAATTTCTGTTTGATAAATGAAATGTACATAGAAAGATGTAGAGTAGTGAATAATTTCTGTTTGATAAATGAATGATGTACATAGAAAGAAGTAGATGAATGTTAAAAAGCATCATACAAAGAGCTGGTTCTTGTGGATGTATTTACAACTTAAGTGAGACTTTAGAGCCTTGTACAACTAGACTGCATTCTTGTCCCCCCAAAAAACTGACAAACTAGTCTTAGAAATCTACTTTTCATATTTATTATTTGCCAGATCTCCAAAGATAAAATGAAAATTTACTTTTATTATTGCCAGTTAAATATGAGTTGTAATGTTTTGGGTGATTTTACATGCTAGCAACCACAAGATAATAGACAGCACAAACTTCCATTTGCCTAAGTATCTCACATACTCACTGGAAAAGCCTTCCCATTAATCAAAGAGAGGAAACATTTTCTGTCTATGTAAAAGCAAAATCTTGTTCCAAAGAAAGAGTAATGGAGACTAAGATTCCTCTTCTACTTAGTGAAAGCAGAGTCTTTCATCAGAGGAATACAATCTAGCTATCTCATCTGCCATTAGCCATATACAAGAAACATCAATGCTTGGCGTTTATATAAAAGTTTAAGGGATCAATAGGTAAATTGTTTGCTATACAAGTATGAGGACCTGTGCTTTCTCCCCTAGAACACACACACACACAAAAAAAAAAACTGGATGTGATGGTAAATATTTGCAATCCCAGAGTCGAGGAAGTGGAAATAAGAAGATCCTTAGGGCTAGTTTTAAGTCAGTCTACCCTACTTGACTAGTTCCAGACTAGTGAGAAACACTATCTCAGAAAAACAAAATGGAAGGTGCTTGAGGAACAACTCCTGGGGTTAAAATCTGGTTTCCACATTCCGTTGTAGGGAAATGCATATGCTTAACTAGTGTACCCATGATTCCATTCTCCCACACTCTGTCCACTCTTCTTTACCCTTATAAGAAATTCTCCTGAGCCTCTTCCCTGGCAGCACCTTCCTTACAGTCCCACTGCATTCTTTCCCTAACTTCTTCCTTGCATTCTTTAATTACCTCCCCTTCTACTGCTCACATATCTTACTCAACACCACAAAGATCCTATAGGGTGCTTATATTATACACTCCAACCATCTACTCTCCTGTCATTCTCTGTAAGATAAATCCTTAGAGCTATGTGATGCAGTGCTCTTTTTGTTTCTGATATTAACTTTTATAACACCTTATATAGAAGGTAGTAATGATATCTGCATTCACATTTTACAGAAGAAAGTCCCCAAGGCCAAAGAAGTTTACATACTGACGCCAAATTTATACAAGACTGTCATCTGACTGTGAACCCTCTGGCTCAAGCTTGATACCAGAACAAATAGGGCCATGCTGTAGTGAGGTTTTACAAGGTGGAGCCTGACTTCCTGGTACTAGAAGTTTCTCTTTCTCTTTTATGTATATATGACTCAATTTTAAATGTTCTTTATCAAAAAGAAAAAAGAAAAAGAAACTAATGAGGGGCTCTATAAATGTTTCTAACACCAATCTTTTTTTAATGGAGTAGTTTTGGCAGTCATAAACTTGGGATATTATTATTTAAGTTAGTTAAAATAAGAAGCCAATTTTATCACACTATTATCACTATTGTGTCATTTTGGCTTAGACAGGTTAATTTAAGAAAAGAAAGTAATTTCAAAGGCAGTAAGCTATAATCATATAGGAAAGCCTTTGCCAGCTGGCCATAATGCTCTGAAAAATTAATGAAACCATCTCTCCTTAAATTTTTCTTCACATTTTAGAGATAGAAATGGCTTTTTCCTAAATTTGGCTCCTAGTAAAAGTCACTTTTAAGACAATAAAACTTACTAACACTTTTCATATATCTGAGAGCATATCTTTTTTATTCCATAAAATTGTAATCTGAGCAACTTTTATTTTGTGGGAAAAAAAAAAAAAGAATCAATTGGAGCTCTATCTCAGAACTAAAGAAGAAACTTCCAAGAATGATCCCCAGATATTTGCTGAGAATAATTCATCCAAGAAAAGAGGAAAGCCAGGGTCTTTCCTTATCCCTATATTCACATATTGTAAGTCAGGTATCCAAGTAATATGGTAATAAATGTTACAGTGGTCTAGTAGGCTACATAGATCATCAACTGGAGGCCAACTTTTAGAGAATAAAATGGTTATGATGACCATAAGTTTTGGAACATAAAATCTGCTAAATTTGCATAAAATTTACATAAACCTACATAAATGATAATAGCCATCTTAGCGGGTGAATATGAGTATCCTCTTCTATTATGTAAAGCTCCATATACCTTAGAAGCTAGCAATGTGCTTAGGAGACTTTGCTTGCAGAGTTCTTTTCAGTATATCACCTCATAATTCATATTTAAAGCTTTATTAAGTAGAATTAATATAGACTGATGATCTGTTTGAGTAATTGGAATTCAAGTTAATGATTAATCTTTACTTTAACATGACTGGATTTGGAATCACCTAGGAGACATAGGTCTGACTTGTGTAAGATTAGGCATTCTGGAGCAGTTTAATGGTGGTAAGAGACACCATGGGTGTGGTTGTCACCATTCCATGGGTAGGGGTCCTACACTGAATCAAAAAGAGAATATCAGCCTACCATGAGCATCCATTTCTTCCTCCCTCTTGACTATGGACGAGCTGCCTCAGCTTCCTGCCATATCTTTCCTACCATGATGAACTGTAGCCTCACAGTGTGCCCTGATGTGCCTTTACTACTCAAGTTGTTTTGTCTAGTGTTTTGCCATATCCAAAAAAAAAAAAAAAAAGTAACACAACCATTTCATAAAATCCTGAATGTTGAATCTGGGCCTGTAGCTCACTCATGGTGTGTTTGTTTAGCATATACAAGGCCACAAATTTGATCCTCGGGTAATACAAACTAAAGAAACAAAAGCTTCAGAATTGAAAAGTTGTCTAAAATTCTGCCTCCTTTTATTAGTTATATAGGGTAAGAAGAAGTAATTGTGTTTACACAAGTAAACTCTGAAATTTCACGTAAACTCTGATCCGAGGTTTGAGATCCATTGGCTTTGACATATATGTATGTATTTAAATTTTAATGTATTGTCTCAGTGATAGGACAAACTATGGGAAACTCCCCAGTCTGGTTATGTAAAAAATGTATCTGAGAATTATAATAAAGGTTAAAATCCTTATATTTACTCTGAGAGACCCAATTTTGATGAAGGAGAGAAGCATAATACCACTATCCAAGGTTTTAGAAAGAAGATTCCACTACAGTTGCTCAAGGTACCAGATTTAGAAGTGGTCAAACTGGAAAACAATGAAACATCCCAGTGGACACTAAAAGAGCTTAGATTCACATACCATTCCTTTTCTGCTGAGCATCTTAAAAATCCCTAACTTCAGGGGCTGAGATTGTGGCTGACTTGATAGGTTATATGTTTATAATCCAAGACATCCTAGGTTCTCTCTCTAGCACGGGAGAAACCAGGAATAGTGGCACATACATTTACCTCCAGCTCTATGGAGATGGAGGCAGGGAGATCAGAAACTCAATGTCATTCCTCAGACCCATATTAAGTTGGAGGCCAGCCTACGGAGGCCTTAGCTTCAGAGCCAACAATTACTAAAAGACGTTGTTAAAACTACTCATATATCAAAAGTCAGGAGAAAAACCTGGCCTAAAGTTTTAGTGTCTTGGGTGAGGGGCCTGATCAGGGTAAAACACCTGCCTAGTGTGCACAAGGAACTACATTTGATCTCAGACACACCCTAATGCTTTCCATTAACTCAATATAAATTTAAAACCTACTTTAAGTTCTCCATGTATCTGTTGAGACATACATTTAAACCTTACAAATAACAAATGAATTTGATTATATCAGTTATGAAAGTTGGATACAGTTTGAAATTTCATGAAGAAAATAAACATACTGGTGGATTAACTTGTCATAAAAGGCATTACAGAAAAATCTGTGTCCATAAACATAGGCTAAATTGGATGCAAACACATGTGTAATCTGACTTAAACTGAATTCTAAGCATGTCCTGAATGAGAGCTTTACAAAAATGTCTCATATGCCCATTTCTAGGCATAAGTATAGAACCAAATGAAAAAGATAAATTCTGCTGTGGAGCAGACTCAGCAGGTAAAATGCTTGCTGCATGTCTTCATTTCCTTTACTGTTGCTGTGATAAAATTCCCTGACAAAAGCAACTTAAGGTGTGAAGGGTTTATTTTACTCACTGGTCTAGGGTACACCCCTTGGAATTGTCCATCATGGGGGGATGGAGTTGTTCTAGGCAGCTAGAGGCTAAAGCAGTTGGCCAAATTGCACTCACAGTCAAGAAGCAAGGTGAAATGAAGACAAGGGAAGGCTCAGCTCAATTTCTCCAGTTCATTCATTCTAGCATCTTTTGCCTAGAAAACAACACCCTCCCAGTGGATTCCCACATCAATACACACAGTCAAGACTATCTTCCCCAGGCCTGTGTCTATCTGTCTCCCAGGTGATTCTACATTCTGCCAATTAGATAATTAACACTTATATCATCACACTTTGAAGTGTGAGGACCTGTGTTCAGATTCCCAGAGCCCATTATAAAGTCTGACATGGTAACATGCATCTATAGTCCCTATGCTTCTATGGCAAGATGGGAGGCAGAGAAAGGAAATGTCCTGGAAACTCCTGGGCCAGCTAACATGACATATACAGCAACAAGCAGGAATCCTGTCTCAAGCAAAATGGATGACGAAAACCAAACCTTGAGGTTATTCTCCACTACAAGCAAATATATACATATATATGCACATGCACACATAAATTGACACATACAATAATACTGGGGAATGGGTAGGTAACACCACTCAATGGATAAAAGTACTTGTCATCAAGCCTATGAGCTGAATTTTATCTGCAAGCACACATGGTGGGTGGAGAGAACAGAGCTGACTCCCACAAGTTGTCCTCTGACCTCCAAATACAGACTGTGGCATGTGAGTACTGACTTACCATCTTCCCCAACATACTCACACACAAATAAACTAGTGTAATGAAAATTACTATCTATTTTTAATATTAAATAAATATATTTAATATGAGAAAGGAAAATTATGTTTCTGGTTTTTTAATTCATTTTTAATATAATTAATTCTTAATTTCTTAAATATTTTACCTTGATAGACTAATCATTACATAATCTCTCCACTCAATCACTCCTCTAAAACATGGTGCAGTCTGAAGGAGCCTTCTCTGCTTTGGATTTAAGTGAAAGGTTGTCTCTCTGCAGCAGACACGATGCTTTCATAAACTGGTGGCAGTGGTCAATATTGTAGAAGCAGTGGAAAAATAGGTTTTCTGATGCAGCATTAGTTTGGGTATAAACACAATGAGCTATGTCACTTTCAAGTTGAGTCCAGTTTTGAAACCCCAGGCAAAGCCATCACCCTGCTGTCAGAGGCATGAGATAATTGGGATTCACTGCACAACCTACATTCTCCAAAAGATGATTGACATCCTTGCAATGCATGCTGTATGTGAGTGGCCCCATTGTCAACACCTAGCACACACTATCTCCAAAGACTAATTGAAATTCAGTTGAATACAAAAATATGAAAGCAATTTTCACATATTTTAATAAGTAGTTTTAAATGCTGTGATTGAAGTATTTTTTTCTTGACTTATTTGCTATTATAGTCATAGGTATGTGTGGCTACAGAACACTTAAGATGTAGATGATCTGAAATAAGCTTTGTTGTAGTTTTAAAATAGGCATCAGATTTTGAAGATTTGAGTATTTTTAATGAAATGTATGCAATCTCTTTAGAGTTTCTTAATTGATCACATTTTCAAGCAATGATATTTAGAGTATACTATGGTAACTAAATGTAACAGTGAAATTCCTTTTATATTTAAAAGCTTCCAATTTGACAATGAAAAAAGGAAAATGACGTATACAGTGCACATCATATTTATATTGAACAGCTTTGCTGGCATTGAGGATCAGATGCTGGTGCCTTCACAGTTTAACTGGTGTTGTTTAAACCCAATTACATAATCTTAGCACTTAGAAAGCTACAGCAGGAGGAAGGCTACAGAACAGTCTGTGTTCTGAGTGTAATGCAATTTCCACAAGCTCATGCTTTTGTAAAATTGGTTCCCACATAGTGCTGTTATTTGGGAGATGGGGCCTAGCAGGAGGAAGAGGTTATGCAATAGAAGGAACTTGGAGAACAGCTCAGCCCTACTTCCCATTCTATATCTATTTTCTGATCTGTAAAATATGAGCAGCTAACCTCTTCCTCTTGCTAAGTGTCAGCCTGTCTGGGCATATGCCTTCCCAACTATGAGGGAGTGTCTCCTCAAACATGAGACAAAATAAAACTGTCCTTCCTCTAGGTTCCTTTTGTCACATGGAGAATAGGAGCACTGAGCATGGAAGAACCGGATAAGAATGTCACTCCTACCAGGCTTTTCCATATTAGATCCATACTGATGTCTACAAGTTGTAGAATTAAAATTCCCCAATCATTTTGATTTGTTTCTAAAAGATCCTTTAATAACACACTCCCTTGCATAGTCTAAGAAATTACAAATATACTTTTAAATTTTTAATTCAACCCCATCATCATACAGAAGCAAAATTAAGAACTAGACATTAACTGATCTCATTACTCTTTTTTTCCTTGTTTTATATTTTTTTCAATTTTTTATTAGATATTTTCTTAATTTACATTTCAAATAATATCCCAAAAGTTCCCTCCGCCCTGTACCCTGCCCACCTACTCCCACTTCTTGGCCCTGGCGTTCCCCTGTATTGGGGCATATAAAGATTGCAGTACCAAGGGACCTCTCCTCCCAATGATGGCCGACTAGGCCATCTTCTGCTACATATGGAGCTAGAGACATGAGTTCTGGAAGTTCTGATACTTCTTTCTTCCCTTGAATAGGAAACAAAATACCCATGAAAGGAGGTACAGAGACAAAGTTTAGAGCTAAGATGAAAGGATGAACCATACAGAGACTAACCCACCGGGGATCCATCCCATAATCAGTCACTAAACTCAGACACTATTGCATAGGACAGCAAGTGTTTACTGAAGGGACCCTGATATAGCTGTCTCCCACAGAAGTGGATGCTCACAGTCATCCATAAGATGGAGCACGGGGCCCACATTGGAGAAGCTAGAGATAGAACCCCAGGAGCTGAAGGGGCCTGGAATCCTATAAATAGATTTCTATCAGACCTTCAAGGAAGACCTATTTCCAGTTCTTCTCAAACTATTCAACAAAATAGGATCTGAAGGCACACTACCCAATTCATTCTATGAAGCCACAATTACTCTGATACCTAAACCTCCTAGAGACACAACAAAGATAGAGAACTTCAGACCAATTTCCCTTATGAATATCAAAGCAAAAATACTGGACAAAATTCTCACTAACTGAATCCAAGAACACATCAAAATGATCATCAATCATGACCAAGTAGGCTTCATCCCAGGAATGCAGGGGTGGTTTAATATATGGAAATCCATCAACGTAATACACTATATAAACAAACTCAAAGATAAAAACCACATGATCATCTCCTTAGATGCTGAGAAAGCATTTGACAAAATCCAACACCCATTCATGATAAAAGTCTTGGAAAGATCAGGAATTCAAGGCCCATACCTAAACATAATAAAAGCAATCTACAGCAAACCAGTGGCCAACATCAAACTAAATGGAAAGAAACGGGAAGCAATCCCACTAAAATCAGGGACTAGGCAAGGCTGCCCACTTTCTCCCTACCTATTCAATATAGTACTTGAAATCCAAGCCAGAGCAATTCCACAACAAAAGGAGGTCAAGGGGATACAAATTGGAAAAGAAGAAGTCAAATTATCTCTATTTGCAGATGATATGAAAGTTTATATAAGTGACTCCAAAAAACTCCACCAGAGAACTCCTAAACCTGATAAACAGCTTTAGTTCAGTAGCTGGATATAGAATTAACTCAAACAAATCGATGGACTTTCTCTATACAAAGGATAAATGGGCCGAGAAAGAGATCAGGGAAACAACACCCTTCACAATAGTCACTAACAATATAAATATCTTGGTCTGACTCTAACGAAGGAAGTGAAAGATTTGTATGATAAGAACTTCAAGTCTCTGAAGAAAGAAATTGAGGAAGATCTCAGAAGATGGAAGGATCTCCCATGCTCATGGATTGGCAGAATCAATATAGTAAAAATGGCTATCTTGCCTAAAGCAATCTACAGATTCAATGCAATCCCCATCAAAATTCCAACTCAATTCTTCAATGATCTAGAAAAGACAATTTGCAAATTCATCTGGAATAACAAAAAACCTAGACTAGCAAAAACTCTTCTCAACAATAAAAGAACCTCTGGTGGAATCCCCAGGCCTGACCTCAAGCTGTACTACAGAACAATCATCATAAAAACTGCATGGTACTGGTACAGCAACAGACAGGTAGATCAATGGAATAGGATTGAAGACCCAGAAATGAATCCACACACCTATGGTCACCTGATTTTTGACAAGGAAGCTAAAACTATCCAGTGGAAAAAAGACAGCATTTTCAACAAATGGTGCTGGCACAACTGGCAGCTATCATGTAGAAGACTGGGAATTGATCCATTCTTATCTCCTTGTACTAAGGTCAAGTCTAAGTGGTTTAAGGATCTCCACATAAAACCAGAGACACTGAAACTTATAGAGGAGAAAGTGAGGAAAAGCTTCGAAGATATGGGCACTGGGGAGAAATTCCTGAATAGATCAGCAAAAGTTTGTGTTGTAAGATCAAGAATTGACAAATGGGTCCTCATAAAGTTGCAAAGCTTCTGTAAGGCAAAAGATACTGTCAACAAGACAAAAGGGCCACCAACAGATTGGGAAAGAATCTTTACCAATCCTAAATCAGATAGGGGGCTGATATCCAATATATATATAAAGAACTCAAGAGTGTGGAGACCAGAAAATCAAATATCCCCATTAAAAATTGGGGCACAGACTTAAACAACGAATTCTCAACTGAGGAATACCGAATGGCCGAGAAGCACATGAAAATATGTTCAACATCTTAAATCATCAGGGAAATGCAACTCAAAACAACCCTGAGATTCCACCTCACACAAGTAAGAATGGCTAAGATAAAAAATTCAGGTGACAGCAGATGCTGGTGTGGATGTGGAGAAAGGGGAACACTCTTCCATTGTTGGTGGGAATGCAAGCTTGTTCAACCACTCTGGAAATCAGTCTGGCGGTTCCTCAGAAAATTGGACATAATACTACCGGAAGAACCTGCAATACCTCTCCTGGGCATATATCCAGAAGATGTTCCATCTGGTAATAAGGACACATGTTCCACCATGTTCATAACAGCCTTATTCATAATAGCCAGAAGCTGGAAAGAGCCCAGAAGTCCCTCAACAGCGGAATTGTTACAGAAAATGTGGTACATTTACACAATGGAGTACTACTCAGCTATTAAAAACAATGAATTCATAAAATTCCTAGGCAAATGGATGCATCTGGAGGGTATCATCCTAAGTGAGGTAACCCAATCACAAAAGAACTCACATTGTATGTACTCACTGATAAG
Organism: Mus minutoides; assembly: GCA_902729485.2. Taxonomy (NCBI): domain Eukaryota; kingdom Metazoa; phylum Chordata; class Mammalia; order Rodentia; family Muridae; genus Mus; species Mus minutoides. Next base: position 383,754 of record LR749904.1, read on the forward strand.
TGGATATTAGCCCAGAAACCTAGACTACCCAAGATACAACTTACTAAACACATGAATCTCAAGAAGAATGAAGATCAAAATGTGGACACTTTGCCCCTTCCTAGAATTAAGAACAAAGCACACATTGAAGGAGTTACAGAGATCAAGTGAGGAGCTAAATCTAAAGGATGGACCAACCGGTGACTCCTGCAGCCGGGGATCCATCCCATAATCTGCCACCAAACATAGACACTATTGCATATGCCAGCAAGATAGTGCTGAAAGGGCCCTGATATAGCTGTCTCATGGGAGGCTGTACCAGTGCCTGGCAAACATAGAAGTGGATGCTCTCAGTCAGCTATTAGATGGAACACAGGGTTCCCAAGGAAGGAGCTAGAGAAAGTACCCAAGGAGCTGAAGGGATCTTCAACCCTATAGGTGAAAGAACAACATGAACTAACTAGTACCCCCAGATCTCATGTCTCTAGTTGCATATAAAGAAGAAGATGGCCTAGTTGGCCATCACTGGGAAGAGAGGCCCCTTGGTCATGCAAACTTTATATGCCCCAGTACAGGGAAACTCCAGGGTCAATTGGGGGGGGGGGGAGTGGGTGGTGTGGGTCGGGGAGCAGGGTGGGGGATGGGGGAAGGTTTAGGGGATTTTTGGGAGAACATGTGAAATATAAATGAAGAAAATATCTAATAAAGAATGAAAAAAAAACACTCTGATTCTTTTTTGGTTTAATAGAACAGTTGCAATGCACTTTCATTGCCTGTGACTGGTGGTCTCACAGATGGGCCTTTAACAGTACCTTAGAACTCGACTGCTATATTGACAAACTCGACTAGAGAATCCACTAAAAAATTTTTGCCTTCCTGACAGCAGCTGAAGTGTTCTGACAAATGCTTGTTATTGATACTTGTTTTTAATTATTCTGGAGTAACCCTCTCTCTTTATTTAATATTGCATTTCTGGACATTTGTAACATAAAATGATTAGCTTACTATATTACAATTTTATCCCACTCACTTTTTTTCTAAGAAATCTCTGTGTTTAGAATTTGATGTCCTATTGTAACTAGTCCTTCAGTTTTACATGTGGTCCTTGGCATACTTGAGTGGTAGATCTCATCTGTCAAATGCAGATTTCACCAGATGAACTCATTAAGGATGGATTCAGTTCAGATTTGGTTATTACCTTATTGTTATATTTGTTCATTGCTTGTTTTGTGGTGCTACCTTCTCTGATAGCTGTATCTCCTGCCCTCTTTTTAGCTTTTATTTTGAGACAGAATCAAACTATGCGACCTGAAATGACCTTGAATTTATAATCTTCCAACTCAGCATCCTAACTAGCTGAGATTACAGGCCTGTGCCTCCAGGCCTGGCTGCAAAGTTTGCATTTGTCTCTGTTCTTGTGCCCTGTAGCAAGTGCGTATGGCTCGCTGTCTGTGCCCTTGGGAATAGAACTATGAATACACTTCTAAGGAACTACTAAGTCTCTTTTAAATAATTTAAGAGAAACCTAAGCACATATTTTTGCAGTAACTTTATCCCAGGATCAGCTACTTCAGGGCAGGCTCAATTAGCATTTAAAAATTCCACATCTAGACAACTGGATCACTTCCTTTTGAAGGGCAGTTTTGATCCCTTCCCAGCCTTCTAAAGCAAACAGATTTCTAGCCTGTTTTATCCTAAGCCAAGAAAACATCATTAAGTGAGTCCCTGGTAAAGCTTGGCTTCATTAAGTAATGTTTCCATTTGCAATTACAAACATAAAAACAATGGTCCTGTTCCATCTGCCTCCAGCTAAAGATGATGTCCATGTTGATTTCTCTCCTTACCAGATGCCAGGGGGAGGGGGTACTCTGCCTCACCACAGGAGGACAGGGAATTGCACAACTATAAGAACAAATTGTGTGTCTTCTAAAACAGGGCCCTACCTGGTATCTTAAAGTATTTTATTCTTCCATTAGCTGCAGCTTCTAATGTATAGACAATGTATTTTATAAATATATGCTTGTCAGAGTCACTTGAGATTATGCTTAAGTTCATTATGACACTGAAGAATTTTCTGTCTTTTTGCCTCCAGAATCCATATTTTCCAAGCACCCAATACAACTGAATGTAATACAATTCTAATAAAGAAAAGATAGAGACAGATATAATCAATGACAAATTAAGATAAAACTATCCCTTCTTCCTACTAGCAAAAATAAACCAAAAAAAAAATTTTTAGAGTATCTTTTTATTTTGTTCAGGAAGGCCAGATCATTTAAGAACCCCCTGGAACACAGCATGAAAACTCACAATTTTCACCAAACCAAACACCAGAAATATAGTATCATATAAAAGGCAGGGCCATAAGAACCATGACAAGGCCAGACAATTGTCTTCCCTTTGAACCTTCTAGTGGTTTGAAGCAGTTATAGGCACTGAACACATGACGTAAAAAATATAAATTCTATGAAATCAGTTCACTAAATTGTAAGATGTGTTATTACTACTAATCTCAAGAAATTATTTAAATACACTGAAGTTTTATTAACATAAAAATAAATAAATAAGAGGGGGCTGGTGAGATGGCTCAGTGGGTAAGAGCACCCGACTGCTCCTCCGGTGATAAGTTCAAGTCCCAGCAACCACATGGTGGCTCACAACCATCTGTAACGAGATCTGGCTCCCTCTTCTGGAGTGTCAGAGGACAGCTACAGTGTACTTACATATAATAAAATAAAATAAATCTTAAAAGAAAAAAAAAAAGAAATAAGTAAAGCTAGAACAATAGGAACACCCCCTTTCGGAGCGTCCAACAATGAGTCAGCTGGCCTGTCCTTTACCACCAATGCAAGTGTTTGTGTTCATTTTCGTTCTTTTCTCCTATTATAACAGTTGGAAAACAGGTCTCATGATTTTATCATCATCTTGAATAATTGATAATTAAGATTGTTCCCTGGGAACTATGATCCTTTAACATGACATCAAATCAGTTAAATATTATCTTCCCATTCCAACTGTCTCAAGCTGTTCTCTCTCTCTCTCTCTCTCTCAGTCATATTAACACTCTGTCCCACATACCTGTACTTCCCCTCAACCAAGTTCTGGAATTTGGACAGAGAATAATAGGAATTATGAAGACTATGTATATTTACCCCTGCCACAGGGAAGGACAGACTTAAGCTACTGTGAGTCATAAACCTGTAGCTGCATTACTTCAGTTTAAGGACCTGTCCTCAGAGCATGGCTTCTCCAGGTAGAACTTAGTATATGTAGCCTCAAATACAATTTCTTGTGTTCCCATCCCCATGGCAAACATTGTATTGTCCCAAACTTGGCAGTGAATCCTGTTGTCCCCAGTGTGACCTAGTTCTTCATAGCCTGTAACATGAGGTACTGCTGATATGACAAGCTGATTCTTATGCTTTAAACACCCACAGACACCCTGATACCTAGATGGTAAAATTTGAAGAAAATAAAGAATTTGGAAAAGAGCATAAGAAAACAGCATTAGAAAAGTAATGATACCATCCCACAATAGAAGTTAAAGGGAGCCCTGCATCTTTTATCCCTTACAAACGTAACACATTAAGAAGTGGCATGTCAATTACACAGTGCAGCCAGAAGCTGTGGCTCTTATTTCTCTTAGCACCAGCACCAGCTAAAGAATGCTGTGTTGACAGTTTTAATCTCATAAATTTTCTTCTTACCAGTTTTCCTTACAAGAAAAAAGATAGATAGATAGATAGATAGATAGATAGATAGATAGATAGATAGATAGATAGATAGGACAAATAAATAACAAAATCTATCTTCCCTCAAATGAGAGCTGCATTTATTCCAGGTTTCCATAGGCTTTTAATTGCACCAACTGTTCACGAGTCTAGTAAAGAACGATGCATACTAGTGCTTGGTCAGAGGCTTTCCTCTGCAGTTGACAGAACGCTCCCTAAATCTTACATCACAGTCTGAGTGTACTTTTCAGGGAAGATCAACAGGTGTTTGGCTCCTGGGAATGTATGGACTAATGTGAAAAGAGCATATAGCATCCACCACAGTCAAGGGTGATGGTGTGTGTGTGTGGGGGGGGGCGGGGGTGTTGGACTGAAGCCTGAAAGAAGCACAGGCCCTAGCCCAGGGATTTTACAGATCTACAGAAACACTGTTAGGTTGTCCTCATTTTCTCTCTGAGTCTCTCTCTGA
>LR749904.1:388032-429707 GCA_902729485.2 Mus minutoides
GTGTGTGTGTGTGTGTGTGTGTGTGTGTGTGTGTGTGTGTGTGTGTGTGTGTGTGTGTGTGTGTGTGTGTGTGTGTGTGTGTGTGTGTGTGTGTGTGTGTGTGTGTGTGTGTGTGTGTGTGTGTGTGTGTGTGTGTGTGTGTGTGTGTGTGTGTGTGTGTGTGTGTGTGTGTGTGTGTGTGTATGTGTGTGTGTGTGTGATTCTTTAGGACAGCTGTTCCTGGCATGCACAATTGAGAAGTGCTGTTTCATTAATCACTATTTAAATGGTCTTTTGGTAACCATATTCATTTAATTTCCTGTTTAAAATTATTTTTTCATATTATTTATGTATGTATGCATATGTTTTGTCTATTTTGATGTTAAAAAAAACCACCTTATCCTTTGGACTGACAGGTGAGAGTTACTAGGGGGATACTAGTATTTGAACCCAGGCCCTCTGGAAGTGCAGCCAGTGTTCTTAACTCCTGAGCTATCTCTTCAGCCCTAAATAACAAATCCTTGGCCTCTGAGCTTCACATTGCTTTGCTCTTATAAACAGTATTCATTTTTCCACATTGAACTGAGGGAGTGGATGCCATGGAACAACAGTCACCTCTCTGTTCTTGGCAATGGGTGATTCCACAGGTTTGCCTTTTATCTCATCTCTGTCAGAAAACCAGATGATCTACTCCAAAGTCAATGGAAGGTGACATGCTGCTCTAGCAACTCAACTAATCTGCTAATTATAAGAACCCTCCTAAGGAGGAATATAAGAGCAAGGAACTCCGTGTTCCTCTTAGAGCATCAGGGAAAGAGGTGGCTGAGCCACTCCAAAGTCAGGCTCCAAAATGTCACCTATGGTGGTGATGAATGTGTTCTGTTTCATGCCACTCTGTGAAGCCATGACTTGCTCCCTGGATGAATAATTCCTTTCACCCTACTCATATTCTAATTCCAAGCCAGCGAAAGATACCCTGCTGCAGGTAGCTGCAGTAGAGGCTGAAGCAAGTGTCTAAGGAAACGTCTATGCATCAAACAAGTGAAAACCCAGAGTCTTGCTTAAATGGTGTTAGGTGATGCAAGTTTCCAAGAAGTCAACTTCACTATCAAGATAGAACAGTTTCCAGGAAAAAGCAGCCAAAGTTAAAATAAAATTTACCAATCAGAAAGTTGTAAATAACATAATTTTAACAAGAATTTGAGGTGCAGCCAAATGTTTTGAAATGTTCTAGTCCAACCAAAACCACTATACTTCTCATTTTTTCAAACCTTGTGATTAAGACAAGTGATCAATATAAAGAGAGAACAATGAAGCTCACAGTTTTAAAATGTAAACTTAAAACAAAAATCAATCCAGACAATCATAAAACTGTGGATACAGGAAAAAAATGGCACTTGATTTTAGGAAGAAATGCACAATGTCCAGGCATATAATTTGAGTGGAGTAAAAAGAGAAAGAAATTCAGATCCTTTGTCTACCACTTTACAGAGAGTATCTAGCCTGGAAAGATTGCTCAGTGGTTAGGAGCAGCTCACAAACACTTAGCTCTCCTTCCAAGGGGATCAGACACTCTCTTCTGGCCTTGGAGGGCACCCGAACAAGTGGACTATATAATACACACACACACAAACACACACATTTTGGGTAGAGGTGTGTGTGTGTGTGTGTGTGTGTGTGTGTGTGTGTGTGTGTGCCATGCTTCATGTTTCTGAGTGTCCACAATATAGCACTGATCTCACAAAAGTTAAAAGATTTTTTTAATGGTGAAGTACCTAGCACTCATAAGTATAGGGACAACCCATCCCCCACTCCTCCCCTCACCATACACCCCCCAAACACATACTAGAAGCTCTGTAGTATCTCTCTGTGTTTCAGTGCATTCAGTGTTAGAGAAGCATGGCCAATAAAGGGATTTTCACAAAAACATCAAGACCTGAGTTTTATTCTTAGAACTCACATTAAAAAAGGCAGACTTTGTGGTTCTTGCCTGCCATCCATGGGCTGATTAGCAGAAGTAGATGCATCCCTGAGTCTCACTAGCCAGGGAGCCTAGATTATTGTAAATCCTCAGGTCCCAATGAGATCAAAAATCAAAGCAGATCTGAAGAGTACCCAAGGTATCCTTGTCTACCTATATATACCTTTACACACAAACACACACACACACACACACACACACACACACACACACACACACACACACATTTGTTGCCATTACCACAAGTTAGACTGAACTCTCAAGGCTCTTATTACTGGCTGATGCTTGTATGCTCTTTGGAGGTGAGGCTGTTACAATTCTTCCCATTACCTTATAATTACTATCTTCATGGTTGTATTTTACATTTCCATGGCAGTCACTTTTTTCTTGTTGAATGAATACAGTAAATATAAGTGACTTTTGCAAATTTACAAAATTTTATTTAAAGAATTCTAAATGTTTTAGCAATGAAATTCACTTTTCTCGGCCATTAAATTTATACAAATACATATTAGAGATCTATGCTACATCTTTTGAGCTGTATGTCTTAAATGAATTCTCCACCTCATAAATATATTTATTAGAAGTCTTTACATTTTTTCATGTTTACTCTTTGTTGACAGAAACTTTATAAATTTTGTGGTTGTGCAGATCGTGTGTTAGTATATCTAAAATAATGGCATCCCCGCCACACTCTGTCATATGGAATCAGCATGAGGGTATAAACTTAGAAAGAATCTAAAACCTCAGGTTTTCTTTAATGTTTACAAAAACTATTTGATCAGAATGATATAAGAATTGTCTAAATAATGTGTTCTAAATCGTCTAGGCCATTCATAAGATGAATTAATAATGAGCTTTTTATAAGTACACAACTATGGTTTTATTGGCCAAATTTCAATGTTAGGGATCTTGAACTGTACTGGAGGTTTTCTATAAGGGAATATGGACCATATTCGTCAGGATGAGTTCTCAGCATAGTGGACAAATATGACTGGTCTTGGTTCTCACTCCTCCTTCCCTCTCTGCTTCATTCACTGTGTGATAATTTTATACATACATATAATATGCTATTTTTTTAAAATTATCTTTGTTTTTTACAGTCCAGATGTTATCTTCCTCCCAGTCTGCCTTCTGACACTTCCTCCTCCTCCTCCCCAACCGAACATGCCCACTCCATCTCCTGTTTCCAAAAGGATGTCCCCACCACATCCCAGTCCCACCAGGCCTCCCCATTTACTCCCTGGGGCTTCAAGTCTTTTTCGGGTTAGATGCATCTTCTCTTACTGAAGCCAGACCAGGCAGTCCTTTGCTGTATAAGTGTCAGGGACTTCATGTCAGCTGATGTATGCTGCCTGGTTGGTGGCTCAGTGTGTGAGAGATCTTGGGGGTCCAGGGTAGTTGAGACTGCTGGTCTTCCTATGGGGCCACCCTCTTCCTCAGCTTCTTCCAGCTTTTCCCTAATTCAACCACAGGGTTCCCCAACTTCTGTCCATTGGTTGGGTGTAAGTATCTGCATCTGACTCTGTTCAGCTGCTTGTTGGTCCTCTTAGAGGGCAGCCATGCTAGGCTCCTGTCATGCCTGTTCCTTTGGGTCTGAGTTATCACTCAGGATGACATTTTCTAGTTCCACCCAACTGAATTAAATACTTTCAGACCATGTGACAATAGGAACCTGATATATTTTGCAAGATTTTTAAAGAAACAGTATTAAGAAGTGTCTTCATTAGGATTTCTATTTCTGTGATAAAACACCATGACCAAAAGCAACTTGGAAGGAAAGGTTTACTTCATTTACAACTCTCAGGTCATGTTCCATCCCCCAGCGAAGTCAGGGCAGGAACTCAGGCAGGATCCCTCGATGCCTGCTTAGATATGTCTGCTCTCATAATAACCCCATTCCAATATATCACTCATTTTTTTTTAATTTCATTATAATGGGGCTTGTGAAGTCCTTCGGGGGTTGAAGTTATTTGAGTATTTTTAAGACTAGAGTAATTTTCTCAGTTTTAACTCCTCTTGCTCTGATAAAATGCCCTGAAAAAAGCAACTTAAGGAAGGAAAGCATTTATTTGGCTCACAATTTCAGTAATAGTTCATCATTGTGGAAGTCAAGGTAGTAGGAACCTGAATCTCTAGTAATACAACACAGTCAGTTAAGAGCAGAAAGCAATGGATGAACGAATGCTTGCAATACTCAGGTCACTTTCTTCACTGTAGTATAATCCAGAATCCCAAGCCTAGGGAATGGGGCCACCCACATTGGCTAGATCTTTCCATGTTAACTTTTCATAATCAAGATATGCCCACTGTTATATCATAGATATGTCCATAGGAAAACCTGCTCTGGACAATCTTTTATTGGTACTCCCTTCCCAGATGTTTTTAGATTGTGTCAAACTGCCAAAAACAACCACCACAGGTACCCAAATGAGTTATAGCTCCTTTACAGGTATGCTCATTATGAGTGACTATAAAAATCAGTGTATTCCTAGAAGTGGTGGTAGGAAGCCCCTATTCCACCATCTTTCTGATGTCATACTTGTCTATGGTGTTTTATAAGCCATGTAAAGTTGCTCAAACGGGTATGACTTATCATCCTTGATTACAACTTTATATTCATGTACTATAAATGTCTTCATGAAGGCATGTATTTAAAGACTTTGATATCCTACTATTTTTGCTTTTGTTTCCCATGTGTATTCTTTGGATAACTATTTCTCTAGACTATCTATCCATGTAATGAGATAAACTTAATCTTATGATCAAATATTTGGGTAAAATAAATTAAACAGAATTAAATGAATTTGTTTCAAGACTGAAAGATGGTAATGAATAATGTAACTTTTCTATAGGAATGTAATATATAATCCTTTTCAAGTAATTTATTGCGTACTATATGGACCTGACCAATGTCTGTGTGCATGTTTGTTAACTTTATTTTTTATTATGATGACACTATTATTAAGACACCAAAGATCATCAGATATCCCTTAAAAGAGAAAATGATTTGCACAACTTCCAACAATTTAGAAATCTATTGTATAAAAGCAGAGAAAGAAAAATAGTTGACTGTTTTCCAATTTGTGTATTTGTAGCTTTAAAGATGATTAGATTAAATAGCCACATATTTGGGGAAACATTAAGAATACTACCAACTCTACAGTTTACTGTTTCATTGTTATTTTATGTTGTATTAATTTTGTTATGTAATGTAAAAGAATATTCCTTAAGTACTTGAAATTATTTTCATTTGTTTAGAATCGTAGAGGTCATATGTAAATGTGATAGACCCTATAGAGAAGAAAATAAGACCTCATTTCTAGACACAGTGATGATAATTTACTCTAAACTTACATTTTTAAAGCTCTACATCCCTTACTAACGGGATTATTTATTGTCTATGAAGGTAATTTGTTTTATTAAAAGAAGATATCTTTTTTTAGAAATATAGGAAAGTTATGTAAAATTTCCAAAACAACCAAACTACGAAATTAATATGGCAGAAGAAGAACTTACAGAGAATATTTGCATCAGTCCAATTAAACAGTCTTACAACCTTGAGGAGTGGATATTTAACCTCTCTGTAATTTTTATACTTGTCCTTAAAAAACACAATAAATTGAAGCATGCAAATTACCTTCATAACTGAAGTTTGGGTAAAAAGGTATTTGTTCTCACCTTACTAAACCTTAAAATCTTAAATTAATTTTTTCTTTATATTAAAAACAACTCCAATATCTAGTCCAGCTTGAACCAACTTTGAACCAATGAAAACATTTATTGAGGCAGGAGGCCTTGTCTTGATTTTATAAGGCACTCGGTAGAAAGGAAAATGTTATTTTAAGAACAGGTGTATAGCTTATTTTTTCCCTGCTTTCCAGATAAGTGACATTTCCTAAAGGAATGTTTTCACTAAAAGCATAAGCATACATGTGGCTGAAGAATCATGGACCTAAAATAAAATGGGGATGTAGATAAAATCTTTCAGTTCACCTGACAAGTACCAGTCTCAAATACATAATATTTAATCTTAGCTAAGAAAAACAATTTAAAGCAAGAACATTTTTTTATTGAGTTCTTTTTTTTTTCCTTTGCTCTGAAGTAAACCCTGAATGATTTGCAGGAAAGTCCTTGGTTGACCTTGGAATGCATATTATTATTGTACACATGGAGAAAGTGCTCTTTCCCAAAGCAGAATGAGCTTACAATCTTCAGTAGATGTTCTACTTAATTAGATTGATGCCCTATATATGGGTAAATTCAAAGGTTAGTGGCTGTGAAGTTTTAGCAATAAGAACAATACTGAGAATCTATGGTCCAAATCTTACATTTACGTATTCTTTGTAAAGTGTGTACAAGGACATTGGCTTATATTCTCCGTTTTACAATACCCTTGAAATTCAATGATTGACAAGGTCTATTCTCTGTATTGTAAAGAAAGATCTAAGCTAAAGAAAATGGAAATGACTTACTTTAATGTCAGGCAGATTGTTCCTGTTGATATCCTATAAAAATATTTTTCTTTAAACTCTATTTCTTCAAGTGACAAGTGGTGAAATAAATAGGCAAATAATTTGTGTGTTTCTTTTTCCTCGAATTACCAATGATTTATTTATATGTATATTGACTTATTCACTCATAGTCTTCTGTTTTGGATAAAAAAAAAATTATAGTTGCTACTAAAAGGACAATGTTCCTTATCTAGTCATTAAATAATCTTATGGAAATAACCAAGTAAAGGATTTTTTTTGAAGAAATCATTTGCATTCCATTATTCCTTTGAATCTCATGACAATTCCTGATGCTTTCATATCAGGTTCAAGTAAAGAAAGGGAAAGAAAGTAGACTTGTTTGACAGCAAGTAACTAAAGGGTCTCATAGTGTTTTGTTTTGTTTTGTTTTGTTTTGTTTTGTTTTGTTTTGTTTTGTTTTGTTTTGTTCAAGGTGTGTATGATTGCTGTTACTGTCAGGTGTCCCAGTAGAAGAAGTCAAACCTGTCCTGGGTATTTTAATCAGAAAGCATTGCAATATAGGGAATTTGGTGTTTGCATCATTTCTAAAAAGACTAGAAGAATATATTCTCAGATAGGACTCTAGAAATTGTTCAAACATCATCACTAGGGTGAGCTAACTTGTTTGGGCATCTCTGAAACTACCAGTGATATAGATTATCCCTGATCAGTGAGGATGGGACCAGGGAGTTGCTACAGCTGCTTGTCAAACTTTCATCTGGGAACCAGGATGCTAGAGAAATGCTACCAGAATACTCTCATGCAGTCATCTCATCTTCTAAACCTGTCGCTACCCCAACAGTGGATAAGAAGGAATCTCATCTCTCTTTTCTAACTTGCAAGTTGTGTATGTTCATCTATTTAAAAAATTTCTAATTAGAGCTCCATTATAAACTGAAATTCCAAAAAAGAAAGCTGCACTCCTATTCCTAAACACCCTGCAAGGCTGGTTGGCTAATTGACTACAATGACAGTTGAAAAGGTAAAATTTTGCAGATCTGGAGACAAACTAGATTAGCTATTTTAGCCTTCTAAATAGAAATGTGACTGTTAGGTGAAGTGCTTTTGAAATGTACAAACAACCTAAAGCAATAAATAAATAAATAAATAAATAAATAAATAAATAAATAACATCTGAGGCCCAAAGCAAAATTTTCAACAATTTGCTCTAACCTGCTGTCTGATGTTCCTAGCAATGTATTTTAAAGATGTTTTGATTTGTAATTTTTACTTCCTATAAAGGCTTTGTGATATTGCCAACATATTGGAATACAGTATTTGAGGAATTCCCATTCCTAGAATATGTGATCAGATAACCTGCATCTGTGTTCACAGGCTATGACCACTTTTATTTGACTCCATAATTAACCTTCTTCCTTTGAGGTGAGAGCTCTTCTTATTGTCAACTTTAACAACACTAAGAATCTGACAAAACTGTAAGCATCACAGCTTTTACAGTCCAGAAAAGCAGAGCAAAGGGAAAAAGAGCGTCCAGAAATGCTGCATAACACCAAATGGGAACTAAAATGTTTATGATTAACTTTAAATAATTTTGTATCTAAGAAAGAAAATAAGTCTCCCAAAACATAAAGCAGTGCTAATATGGTTTTAATGATCTAGTTCACCTAATTTTGGCAATATTGGCATGTAAAATGATATGCCCACAGGAATCAAGGCCATGAAATGTCCCTTCATGATATATTTTGGATGGCCTATATGAGTACTCACAGCAATTTCCTATTTTAGAGAAAAATCAAAACGGTCAAATAAATTAATAATTCCATTTTAATTGGAATGGTAATGGCTAAGAAGGCAGACTAATGGTAAAATAATCAAAGTCTAGAAAAGATAGTTTATAATTCTCTATATAAAGATCATTTACCAACTCCTTTATTTATACTTTTATAGGTCCAAAAATGCATTGTTTCACAAAATGTTTTATTACAAGTTTCCGTTTTTGTTGAGAACTAGAAAAAAAAAAATCTGTAGGTAAAGACTAAAGTATCTCAAATAACACTGCCCAAATTGCTATAAACTGCCAACTTCACCCAACTATGATTGCTGCATGGAGGGTCTGTGTTTACCAATGCTTTGGTGCAGGGAGCAAAGGAAGACCATCTGAAAACCTGTGAGCTGACAGGAAGTCAGTGAGTCAATGATGGCCTGAAGCTAAGACTCAGTTCAGATGGCTATTACAGATCCTGCTCCTGAGATAAGACCCCAAAGAATTAGGGAGCACTGTTCAGGACAGGAGCACTGCTCATGACAGAAGCACTGCCCATGACTGGAGCACCACACATGAATGGAGCATCACTCATGACTGGAATGCTGCTCATGACTGGAGCACTGCTCATGACTGGAGCACCACACATGACTGGAGCATCACTCATGACTGGAATGCTGTTCATGACTGGAGCACTGCTCATGGCTGGAGCACCACACATGAATGGAGCACCTTGTTTGAGCTTCTGGGAAAGAACAATGCATTCCAATTAAAGGGAGAAGGAAGGATGGGAATCAGCCATCCGCTATATTCTAGATGTCTCTCATGGACATACTCCTTCTATTTTCCAGAATACAAATGACATGGGCTCCTTCATGTTCCGTTCCATTTAATCTTCACAGGAAATTTATAATGGAAGTAATTCTCTTTCTATGAGAAGAAGCAGAAGTTTCTGGAAAACTAGTGCTGTATCTTTGCATTCCCTGAATGTAATAGGGTGAATATCCAACAGGATTAATAAAATCTTCTTCCTAAAGCCTTTGGTGTTTGCCATAGCCTACACAGCCAGGGCAGTCCCTTGCTTGGTGCCCTTTAATCTGGACCTCAGTGGCCTTGGACAAAACATGGAACCTCTCAATGTTTGTGTCTTTGCCCCTTAGATCAGTTGATTATGCTGTTTTAGTGTTGGTGAAGAGATATTGCCATGACCCAAACTAGCAGCTTATGTCAGAAAGTACTTTGCAAATTACAAAGGTACCAAATAACTTTTGAGAGCTCTTGTCTTGAATCTAAGAATGGAAACGAAGCAATTTGAAGTCATTGGCTGTAGAGTCTCTATCTATGAAGTTGCATTGTAATTTTAAACATATTTATTTGCTGCAGAGATCTATTATTTATAGCTGCCAGTCTGTAGCATACTCTTTATCTTATATACAATCAATTATTCTATTACTCAAACAAGTAAGTTGGTGGTGGTCTTTGACCTGGCAGCAAAATGTAATATGAGGCATAAATATCACAGGTCAATTTTTTTTCTAGACATTTTGGGGATGGTACACAGGAACAGATGGCTACTATGAGAAAAATATGTATGCATACATATTATTATGTTAAAAATAGGATAATCCAGAGCACTCAGAAACTCAGCGTGGGGAGATGTGGGGGGAGCTCTTTACACTTTGATTCCAAGTCAACAGACACTTTGGATACCTTGATATAAAAGTGGGTTTATGGGGGTGTTATGGTAATAGCTGTGATATCATTTGCTTTGTTTCTGAGAAACTAATTCCTAAAGACTAGTTTCCTACTTTGTAAAGTTCCATTCTCTACTTCTGCTAAGAGCATCAGAAAGAGAGGAATGGTGAGAAGCTTGTAGCATTGCTTCGTTTCCTATAGTACACTGAGAAAGATACCAGAGAATGAGCTGGGATTACCGTGGAGATGAGATGACTTCTAAGGAAAGGACGATGGGACAAAAAGAAAAAAAGAAAATTTCAGGGGAAATGTTTGGAGCAATTAGTAGACATTATCTTTTCATTATCTTTTCAATGCCATGGTCCCCTGTCTTCCTTATGACCTCTGTATGTCTGCTATGGTAGTTCTTTTCTATCACCCACACTCTCTTAGGAACATAAGGTAGAAGGGTTGATTTTAATTCACGATCAGCCTGGTCTACATACTGAGTCGTGGTAAGTTCCAAATGAGCCACCTACATTGGGTGGCTCACAATCATTTAATGTGCCCTTCTGACCTCAATGGACACTACACACACACACACACACACACACACACACACATACACACACATACACACATACACACACACACACACACACACACACACACACACACACACACACACAGTATACACACACTTATACCCTTGGAAATATACTTGTTTTGTTATGTCCTGGGTCCACGAGAAACCCAGAAAGGCTCAAGAACTGCGAAGTCCACTGCAGTTTGCAAAATTGCAAATTTTGAGTAGTCCTTTTTTTATTTTAAGTAGTGACTCGACCACAAGCCCTCATAGGTTCTGACGTGCAAACCCCAAGTTCAGAAAGCATTAAGTTTATATACAGCGCAGTTAGGAATCCTGTGAATGGAGTGGAGGTGGACTTATGTGAGTTATAACTCAGACATGATACCATTTGGTATCTGAACTGAAGCGGGGAGGGTGCTTAAAGAGTATCTTTTGTGGCATTATCAGGAACTAATTTTATGGCCGGCCATAACTGTCTGTGATCTCTGGTTACCTCTTTTCTACGATTTAAGTGTGGGACCCTAATCACCTTTCTTCAAGGATAGGTGCCAGCTGTACCTGGTTAACTAGAAGAGTGCTGACCTCGATGCCACCGAAACTGAGGAGTTTTTGTCCTTTGTCTTATTTGGGCTGGCACTCACAGCTCCTTGAGTCTTCTCAGAGCAGTTAGGGAGGTGGGATGAACCTCCACATTTGCTGCAAGGGGAAGAAGGGGGAGCAGGGCTCTTGAGGGACAATGCTGAGATGAGTAGCAAAAGCCAGCCTTACAGTGCTTGCTGTGGGAAGGATGGGGGGGGGGAGGGGGACTTCTGAAGGAGAGTGCAGAACCAAGCCTTCTGCACACAACTAGAGTCTCTTTGGTGAGGCTTCCAAGAAACTTCAGGGAGTTAGCATCAGTAATTCAGGGGCTACAACAGTTTCATTCTCTTCCTGGGTCCTATTTTATTTTGCCTGCTAGGTAAGAATATGTCATAAGGCCTGGAGATATAGCTCAACAGTTAAGAGCACTGACTGCATTTCCAGAGGTCTGGGTACTGAGTCACACTCTAATAGTAGCTCATACCAACTATAATTCCTATTCCTGGAGTATCTGGTACCATCTTCTGGACTTCTTAGGTACCAGGCACACACATACATGGATCACTGAACTATATGTAGAAAGAACACCCAAATACATGCAAATAAAAGTTATAGACATACACATATAAATATATATACACATATATAAATGGTTTTCAAAGAAAAAAGATCATTATGTGTGTTTAATGAAAAATATGTCCACAAAGCAAACATCAGCCAGCAGTGTCAGGGCACCTACCGCCTCACATAGCTGTCAGTTTCTTTGAATATTTACCATATTCCCTTTCATCCTTAGAGGCTGAGATGCCCAGTACCTTTTATTTTCTTTTTCTGCTATGTTTTGGTTTTGAAAAGCCTCTTTTGTAAAGACAGGTTTAATTAGCACACCAGCTGGGATCTGCATGAAAGCTGTGTTGGGGCTGTACCCATCCCCTACAGTTAGGGACTGTGAGATTCAGGGACACAGGAATTATTAGGTCTGTAGCTGAGTCAAGATGATAATAAAGCTGCCTCTGCTCTGCAGAACCTCCTCCCCAGGAGAACCCACCTCCAAAGCTTGCTGATAGGAGCTTTCTCACATTTCAGACGTTTAAGGCACATTAGTAAAAACCCCACTGCAGTGTAAACCATTTTCATGTAATATTTTATTAATGAATCAGCAAACATGTCCTTGGAGAAGGCTCTAGTGCTTGTCTTCTCGTCTCAATTCATTTAATTTACAGAACAAGCAGAGAAGCAAAGCTGGTCTATGAAGCAGCCTGGTGAGAGCAAACCTTACTCTGGTGGGTGCCCATGAGCCTCAGCTGCAGAGACTTCACACACACACACACACACACACACACACACACACACACACACACACACACACTCCCTTGCAGAAGCAAAAATCTCATAATGTTTTAAGTAGGCCAGTATCCACAGCTGATTCTCTTTATTGAAAAGACATACGATATCTGCCATTAAGTTCTCTGTACCTGTGTCCATGGCTTCTCCCCAGCTTTTGTTCTCAGTATGTTTTCAATGCCACTACTCTCTCCATTCAGGATTTCTCACCACCTAAGGAAGACTAACCTTTTCCTTTCTACCTTAATTTCTGTAAATTTATTAGCTGGTTGAAAAACCACTGCCTCACCTTCTCCAGTACCATTACTCAACACTTGAAATTTTTACATGGTAAAGAATATATAAGCCCCAATACAGGGGAACCCCGGGGCCAAGGGGTGGGAGCGGATGGGTAGGGGAGCAGAGCCGGGAGGGGGGAGGGTATAGGGAACTTTCTGGATAACACTTGAAATGTAAATGAAGAAAATATCTAATAAAAGTTGAAAAAAAAAGAATATATTAATAATAGTATTTAAACGTTACTTATTCATTTGCTTACTCTTATTATCAATATTTTATGTGTATGGGGTTTTTTTTTTTTTTTGCCTGCATGTACATCTGTGCACCAGGTATGCTTTGGAGGTCAAAAGAGGGCTTCAGATACCCTGGGGCTGGGGTTCTGGTTGGTTTTACACCTCTATGTGGGTGCTGGAAACTGAGCCGGGATCCTCAGCAAGAGCAGCCAGTATTCTTAAGTGCTGATACAACTCTCCCACACTCACATTAACACTTTTTAAAATTCCTTGTCCATCAGCAAGTGTTTATTTTGTAGCTATGTTCTCAGAGGCCGATTTGTTAAAAGACAGGAATCTGGTTTTACATGTGCCTTGAATATCTACAACTAAGTACTAGCTTATCTATTTTTAAAATATATGTCTTTAAATGGAAAATCATGACTTATTTTTAAAAACATACCAAAGTACATTGTGATGGGCATATACTCAAATTTAAAAATGGACTTTTTGCTGAACTAAATTTACACAAGTGTACAATTCTGTAAGGTCCTCAGACTTACATGTATGCAGCATTGCCAACAAAATTTAAATAAAGCATCAACCAGCAATACAGCCCATCAGCCAATTCCTGCCCTCACTCACGCCAAAGGCAACCCTGTTATGGCCTTAGCATTCTATGTTTTTCTTACCCATTCTAGAGTAACAGATGAATAGAGCCATTTTATGTTACTCTGTCAGCTGTTTCTCTCGGTGATGTCTTTGACATTCTTTCATGACTTTGCTCACAGCAGTAGTTCTTTTTATTTGTGACTAATTTTCCATTATGTCAAAATACCACAATTTGTTTAACTACACTGTTGATGGATATGGGGCTTATTTGTAATCATGGGGCTTTAAGGAAAAAATTGTCAGAATTTACCTTTTGGTTTTCTTTACAGCTAACTTTTGGGATGAAATTAGAAAAGAATAAGTCATTGTGATTGTTTATAGATATTTGCATGCTTAAATTCTATATAGATTTTTATACATGATTATCCCTTTCTCTTTAAACATAGTAGAGGGAAGCTGGACCTTTTATATGAGTTGTTAGAAAAATTTGATAATTTACACATGAACTATCCAGTTTTCTAAATAATAGCTACATTATGTGTCCCTATTTGGCTTTATAGGAAATTCATTATTTTCTTCAGTAACATAAGTTTTGTATGATATTTTAAATTTTACTTTTTTTAAGTTATATGTGTGTGTGTGTGTGTGTGTGTGTGTGTGTGTGTGTGTGTGTAGTACAGAAGGTTCATGTGAGTACATGTGACTGTGGAAACCAAAGAAGAAATCCCCTGGAGTTGGAGTTACAGAGATTTGAGTTGTAGGTGCTTAGAACCGAACTTGAGTCCTCTGGTAGAACAGTACCTGCTGTCTACCAGTGAGGCATGCTATTCCTTAAATGCGTTGTGGTGTTGGTATAAGTGTAAATGACATGGTTAAAATAATATTCCAAATGTTTGTGGATGAAGTGTATACATACAGCCAGCTTTTATGTATTAATTTGGTTTATTAACATTTGGCAGAATTCACAACTGAAGCTGTCTGGGAAGGCATGTCTTCATGGGAATGATTTTAAACATGGGTGTTATTTTCTCTGTGTATTCAGATTTAGTCACGTTTTCTACTTTTGCTATTCCAGATTGGCAACTGACATGTTCTAAAGGGTTTTTCAAATTTATCTAAATTGTCATAACATTCTGATTTGACTCTTCAATAGGATGTGTGGTCTCTTCTCTTGTATTCTCTTAGATGCTGCCAATTTGTCTTCTATTTTCCTGTCTCTTTAGTGATCCAGCCTGCAAATTAGCATGATTTTGAGTCTTTTGAAGAAACAATTACTCTGTATCTGTATTTCCTTCTATTATTTGTCTGTTTTCTTGATTTTTTTTCTATCTTTACCATTTCCTTTATTTCTTTAGTTTTCACACTTAATTTTTTTGCTTCTTAAAGAAACTGTTTAGATGAGAGGACTCAAAGTAAGGAACATTAAATGAAATGTTCTACAATGGGGAGAGGGAACTTGTAGAACTCACCTCCAGTAGAAAGACAGGGTATAAAGTGAGGGATAGGGTCATCCTACAGTCAAAAATGTTGACCCATAATTGTTCCTGTCTGAAAGAAAGAACTGCAGGGACAAAAATGGAGAAGAGCCTGAAGAAAAGGAGGTCCAGCCACAGGCCCAAAGTGGGATCCAAGTCAAGGGAAGGCCCCAAGGCCTGACACTATTACTGAGGCTATGGAGGGCTCACACGAAAAAATGGGCCTATCATGTCTGCTCTCTGAAAGACCTAGTAAGCAGCTGAAAGAATCAGATGCAAATGTTTATACCCAACCAATAGACAGAAGCTGCTGACCCCTATGGTTGAATAAGGGAAACGCTGGGAGAAGTTGAGGAGGACAGTAACAGTGCAGAAGCAAGATGGCTTCTGTTGACAAGTCACATACTGAAGGTTCTGTTGCCATGTGTTTACTGCTACCTGTGTTATAACCATCGCATTACATTTGTTTTGCTTACTTGCTTTAAATAATAGTGGTCATTTAAATAAGTTTAAAATGAAGAATAATGTATTTATTTTCTAAATATTTTAGTCGTTATTTCTTTGTAGAATCTGAATTTCTCTGTTGCTATTACTCAAAAATGTAAAACGGCATCTACAATTTTTGTAATATTAACCTTTTTTTGGTAAATAGTTCCAGAACTTATTTACTGATAATATTCTTGCTACATCTATTTTTAAGGAACATATCATTTCATGTAAATTTTAAGTTGATGGAACTCCTTGGAGACTTTGATTCACTATTAGTACACTTTATTTTTTATGAAACCCCCATTTTATTTTTCTCTTTGATTTTCAGAAAACAATCTATTTTCTATATTGGCTCCTGAGATTTTATGTTAGATTTTCATCCAAGTTATTATGAACTGTGAAGGTATAATCTTCATCAATATGACAGAACTCCCTAGGTATAAACATAATCAATGTGATTGTAAGTTGTCAATGTGGCTTTGAACTGTTAAGATATAGTCATCAACAATATGATTGTGAGTTGTCAAGAAGTGGTCTCATTAATATGATTCTGAGCTGTCAGGGTGTCGTCTTTGTATGACTATGACTTGTCAAGTTGTGGCCATGATCAATATGACTAGGAACTGTCTTGGTGTAGGCTCATCAATGTGAGTATGAACTGTCAAGGAATGGTCATAATTGATGTAACTGAGCTTTCCAGAGATGGGCATGGTTGATATGACTATGAACTTTCAAGGTGTAGTCATCAACATTACAGGGAGTCTTCAAAGTGTGGCCATTATCAATATAACTGAGTTTTCATGCTTTGGTATATGTCAGTATGACTGTGACCCGTCAAGTTAGGATCTTCACAGTGAACTGTCAGGGTGATCTCATCATTACGAGTATAAGCTATAAGCTTTGGTCTTCATCGATGTGAATATGAGTTGTTAGGGTATTATCTCATCCATGTGAGTTTAAACTTCCAAGGTGTAGACTTGACTGATTGTGAATCAGCAAGACATAGTTATCATCAGTGGAATTGAGACTTCTAAAAGTCCAGTCCTTTTAACTGTTACTGTGAACAAAGTTTGGTTGGTTTCATTATGTGACTGTGAAATGTCAAGGTGTGGTCTTCATCAGTAAAATTGTAAGTTGTAAAGGTCTTTACACTTTTATGTATTTTATTATCTACAATTTGTTGAACAACTTAGATTGTGTGTGTGTGTGTGTGTGTGTGTGTGTGTGTGTGTATTGGGTTTTCATACTATTTCTCTTATATTTTTCTGCTCTAATTTCTGTTACTTTTGTTTCTATAACTTAATCATATCTTCCAAAACACTTCTTACTATCTCACAAACCACTTGATATTTATATCCTTATTTTTCTCATTTCTGTGTTACAGTTTAAAAAAAAGTTTTCACTTTAATTTTCTAAGATACATCCAGAGTTATTCTTACTATTTCTAAAGTGTAGAATTTCTGAAATTTTGGGTGAACACTCAGACTTCCCTCAATTAGATTTGAAGGTTTGCAAGCTTAGGGAAATCCTCAAAATCTCTAAGGATTAAACATCTTAGCAGCCATTCCCTGTCCTACCCTACTTCAAGGAATTTTTCCATATACATACATACATGCATACATACATACATACATACATACATACATACATACATACATCTTGGTAACCAGACAAACCCTATGGCAGCCCCAAAACCAATTTCTGGTATCTTTTCTCTAGAATTCTGAATTCCAGTATAGGCTGCTGTTTTCTATACTCACAAGAGAATTGCTTTCTCTGTACCCTGCAATGAAGACTTGACTTGTACCCCTATGGAAAAGCTTGAGCAAATGGAGTACACACTTCTGTTCTACCTGTTAAGAACATTATCCTGTGCCTCATTAAAAAAAAAAAAACTAAAAATATATTCATATAGTTAACTAGTTGTGTAATGTTAGGTCACTGATTCTGAAATTTTGTCCATCTTGGCCAGAACTGGAAGTCTAAGTCTTCACATATATCCATGATGAAATAATATCTTAGAGCAGTAGGAAACCAACCTATAATAAAATAGTTGCTATCATCTTTTTAATAATGGCAGAATTATGTAAATCATTATCATTCTCAAGATAAACAGACTAAGAGGTAAAGTAAGGACATTCATAAATAGTAAGAGTAAGATTTCACCCACATCTTGCTCCATAACCTACAGGGACAAGAGTCATCAGAGAACTGGGTCTTGAAAAGACAAATGGGCCTGGGTTGCCAGCCATCAGCACACACTCTCAGTAAAGGAAAAAATGTAGTGGGAAGCAGATAAGAGCCAGTCCAAAGTCAAGTTTTTGAGTGGCAAGAACTCAGAACAAGTTGCATGAGGAACAGCAAGACTTTCAGTTGAAATGTTATATTTTTGCTACAGATTTATTTTTCTAATTTAATTATTGCTAGAGAGTACTGTGTACTCTTATAGGATCTTCACTTTGGGTGCTTATGGTTTCATGGATACAGAGGTTTCTGCCAACTTTATTTATACAGATAAATAAAGAACATGGAAGCACAAAAGCAAAAAAGAGAAAAGAGAAATTCCCCTATGTCTTTTCCCATCTATGTTTCTACTTGGTTTTCATGGTAACATAAGGAATTTCTTCAAGCTGACTCAAATAACAAAAAGGCTTGAGTTGCTAAATATTTCCTCCTAAGATCACAAGAGGTGTGTTTCTTTAATTACCCAAAATCTCATCTACAAAGTTTTCCTTTCAGCTCCTGGCCTCCTCATTCATGGGGTTATGGTTTGTTTAAATGGCTTGTTTTGCAATTTTGTTGTTGCAGGCTAGGTCGCAGGCCTACTGTTCCTGCCCTAACTTTAAAGAGAAGCTCACATTCTTTCTCATTTCTGGTTTTATTTTTTGTTTGTTTGTTTGGTTGGTTGGTTGGTTGGTTGGTTGGTTGGTTTTTTTTGTTTTCTGTTTTGTACAGAAACTGCCTTTAAAGAAAGCTATTTGCTAATCTTCAAATTTTTAAAATTTCACTAGATACAATATTTTTTTGTTGGAGGTTATTGGGAGCTGTGCTACATTTCCATTGCATGGATAAGATCTAATTTTACCAACATTAGCAACAGCAGCTAAGTCAAACCTCAACAGTAGGTGTATTGGGAACTATACCCCTCTGTCTTGTTTAAGAATAAAATTAGTTGATCTTCATAAATCACCTGTGAGATATAGTCTATTATTATTTCCCTCACTTCACAGACTCAGAAATCAATGTTTCTATGGGGTTATATAGTTCAGTGTTAGAGTACTAGCCTGGTGTGTAAGAGACCCTTAGTTTAATTCCTAGTACAGAAAAAGAATATGGGGGAGGGAGGAAGGAAGCAAGAAATAAGGAATGAAAGAAAGAGAGAACAGGAAGGAAAAGAATGAAGAGAGTAACAACCAACACCACCACCATTGCCAGGAACAACAACAACAACCTGAAGATTGAAATTTGAATAATTCATCCGAGGAAAACCAACAGTAGTAGGTTACTATATTAAACATTGAGATTAGGCATGTGTAGGGGGTCCTGAAGCAGAGTCTGGGGAAATGGTTCAGCTGAGAGGTTCAAACATGAGGACTTGAGTGCACTCCCCAGAACCCATGTAAAAACCAATGTGTCTGTAATCCTAGCAAAGATGGGAGGCTCCCTGGAGTTCACTGGCATGCCAAGCTAGCTGAAGAGTGAGCATCAAGTCCAGTGATACACACTGTCTTAAATTAATAATAAATAAACTCAACTATGATGGTGCTCACCTTTGATCCAAGCATTTGGGAGGTAGAGGCAATCACATCTCTGTGAATTCAAGGCCAGCCTGGTCTACATAGTGAGTTCCAGAATAGCCAGGACTATACAGAGTAATTCTGTTTTGAAAAATGCATACATACACACATAAATATATACACACACACACATGTACATACATACACACATATATACATACATACATACATACATACATACATACATACATACATACATACTGTGGAAAATTATTGAGGAAGTCACATAACATTGATCTCCAACCTTCACACATACTTTGACCACACACATACATATATACACAAATACATATGTACATACATATGTACATACCATGTGCAAATTAAAGTCAGAAATTTAAACACTTAAGAGAAGACAAAATCACTGGGCAGTGGTGGCACAGGTCTTTAATCCCAGCACTTGGGAGGCAGAAGCAGGTGGATTTCTGAATTTGAGGCCAGCCTGATCTACAGAGTGAGTTCCTGGACAGCCAGGAATATACAGAGAAACCTGTTTCAGAAAAAAAAAAAAAAATTTTGTCCTAAGAACACACCAAAGCACAAAACAAACTGTGGGGATTTCACCTCTAACAACTTCCAAATCAGATAAACCCAAGGTGTATCTTTTATTTTCTCCCTAAAAGACTTTAGGGAAAGTTGCCATAGACTAACAAGCCAGGGAACATACTATGATTTAAAAAGTAGTGTGTCTGAAGGAATGGGTCTTCATTTCTTTTCTAGTTGCCATGATAGATAGTATTCCCAGACATAAGCAATTTAGGATTGAGCTTATTTTACTTCACAATTCCAGATTACAACCCATTATAGCAGGACAGTCAAGGCAACAGGAACCTAAAGCAGCTGGTCAAATCCATAGACAAGAGCAAAGAGAAAATGGATGCATGCTTTCCACTGAACTCAGGTCCTAGCCCACAAACTGATTCCACCCTCTGCTAGGCTTGGTCTTCTCAAATCATGTAGCATTAAGTAAGACAATCCCCCAAAAGACATGCCCAAAACCTAATCTAATCTAGACAATTGCTGACTCTACCCTGTGTAAAGCCTGTGACAGACAACTTCTTACAGAATTGTTGAGAAGGCCCTTAAAGAAGACCACTCAAAGTGTGAAGCCAATTGAAATTCTTTATTTCAGCCAGCTGGAAACACTCCCAAGTGTTCAGGGATCTGGGTATGGTCACAAGTATGCAGAGCACAAGGTTTTGAAGAACAGAGACCTTGTCTAAGCATCTAGCTCTGATGCTACTGGGGGTTGGCAGTGGGAGGAGGGGTTGTTCTTCACAGTTTGAAACAAGCAGTTTTAACATAAGCACATAGCTTCAGTAAGTTCCACACAAAGAAACACTTTAACAAAGGACATCCTGACGTTGGGTTTCTAGAATTTAGTTAAATAGTTTTCTCCATCAAGAAAATTGGATTCAAGTTAAACCTGGAAAATAGCAAGAATGTAAGATGGAGGAACCCATTGCCCAGCAGCTACTCTCATTAATCATTACTATTCTGATGGGCTCTTCAATCATTAATCAAATTTAGGAACCAGATTTTCCTCCCACCCCAGCAAGAAAGCAGTTTGAGTACTAGAGGTTCATAGTTATAGTCACACAGCTTAACCCATCTTCGTCTCAGCTCCCTCATCTGAAAAGATAGAATAACAAAGCAGTAACAATATGAGCGAACATCCCAAATTCTTTCTTCTGTAATCATTGCTTAAAATAAAAAGAAGCACAGTAGACTTGATCAAAATGTAGAACATATGAGTAACAGGAGTGTGAAACTTGACTTTAACAAAACCATCATCTATGAAGATAGTTGTTACTTCGGTTTGTTTACTGAACCTTCCTCCATCAGAGTCCAGTTTAGATTTGTCCCAACAAACCCAAGTGGACAGAGAACAATCTGTGAGGAATTCATCACTGCATGCAAAGACTTTGGCCATGAAATTGGCTCATGGAAGCAGGAGGAAGAGTGGAGGCTGCTCTCAGCGCCATGGATGAGACTGCAGCCTTCTGGTTTCCAGAGCCCTCCAAAGTAGTACCATAGAAGGATTTATCAAGAAAATACTTGCTATTGAGCATAACCAGGACCAGAAAAGTAAGTGAGAAAGCCTCATCAGGAACCATGCTGCTAAGTAGGGTCAAGGAGCTGAGTCACTTCAACAGTCACTAACAAGGTGACCTCACCTGTATTCACATTTAAACAATTACTAACAACATGAACTCACCTGCATTCACAAGGTAGGGGTGTCTACATAAACTGATCTCACATTATAATAAAAACGAGTAAATATTTATTATGACTGTGGCATAGTTTCACTTGAAGCATGGATTTTGCTAGCAGTCGCTAACTTAATGCTTTAGGTTGTAGCAGTTTTCTACCAGTTTATGTTTTAACATTTCCTTGGTATTGCCTAGCAGGTTAATGTAAGTAGGAGAAATGTGTGCTTGTTTCTTAAGTTTCTTTCTTTCTTTCTTTCTTTCTTTCTTTCTTTCTTTCTTTCTTTCTTTCTTTCTTTCTTTCTTTCTTTTGTTCTGGAACACTGACATATTTTTCTATATGCCTAATTAAAGTTTGCATAAACCTCTGTTTCTACTTTCACTTGCATCTTGAGAGGATCATCTTTTAAATGACCGAATTAGCATAGGAACAATAAGGATCAGGAGGCCATGAACTAGTGAATTTTTTATTATAATTAATGAAACTTCAAAAACTTT
Organism: Mus minutoides; assembly: GCA_902729485.2. NCBI lineage: Eukaryota > Metazoa > Chordata > Mammalia > Rodentia > Muridae > Mus > Mus minutoides. The sequence goes on from LR749904.1 coordinate 409,988, forward strand.
CTCCTTTGAGTGTCAATTAAAGAAACTGAAATAATGTTGTCCCAGGTCTATCTGATGTGAATCATACTCTCATAACGAACATTATATTTAAAGGTGTAAATTTACTGTGCTTAAGAATGCTATAAAACCATAAAATGTCTAACCTGTAAGCCCACTTGTCCAAGGACAGATGACTTACCAGAATCTTGAGAGCTGGTTTTGTAACTGCCCAATCTTGTATAAACAGTGTTTTTTCACTTCTGTAAACAAGTTTGCTAGCTCCTGTCTACATGTATGTGGGATGTGTACTTGACAGCATGTAGGTGAGATATGTGCCTAATTACCCCTAGGCAGCAAGTGCATTGCCATGTGTGCTTGCCCCTGATGTGTGAAGGCAAGAAGCACCTAATCTTGTAAGTTTTGCCTTTATAAACATCCCAACTAATGTAATTTGGTATTGCATCTTGAAATCACCCTCAGGTGTAGTCCTGAAGCCATGAGTATCCCAGAGCCAGTAACTGAATAAAGCTTCTTATTTGTTAATTTATTGTCAGATGGGTTACTCACTGAAGGACCCCAGACCTATAATGATACTACAAGTGCATCAGAGAGGGTGGTGTAAACATTGACTTCTGTATTAGTGTTTTATTTTGTTGGACATTACTTTCTAATCTTTAGAAATGCTTCTAATATGCATACTAACAACAAATACAAACAAAAAGTTTAGTAAAAAGCCTCTCATAAACTTAGTTCTGCTGTGGTTGGATAGTTTTTGTTCTAGTTAATCTCATTATAAAATGAGTCTCTGGGGCTGGAGAGATGGCTCAGTGGCTATGAGCACTGACTGCTCCTCCAGAGGTCCTGAGTTTAATTCCCAGCAACCACATGATGGCTCAAAACCATCTGTAATGGGATCTGATGCCCTCTTCTGGTGTGTCTTAAGACACCTATAGTGTACTCATATACATAAAATGAATAAATAAATCTCTAAAAATGACTCTCTTTCATAACAAAAAAAAATTTCAAAAGGTAAAAGTAACCTGTGAACTGTTTATGGAGATGTTGTTCAAGAAAAAGAAGCATCTGTTTGGGGGAAAATGACATTGACAGGTCGTGTCCGTCTGGTAAACTGTCTGGACGAACTGCTGCAAAGAAACAAAGTGGCTATGTTAGTTACCTTTTCCATTGGAATATTATTTTACAGGGAACAGCTTAAGGAGAAAAGTCTTACTCTATATACAGTCCCACAAGGCTGGAATTCCTGGAGACAAGATCTTGAGGCAAATTGACACACTCTGCCCACAGTAAGAAAATAGAGTTCAATGAATGTTAATATTCATCTACCTTTCTCTTTCTTATAGTCCATAGAATGGTGCCTTTCAAATGTAAGGTAGGTTTCTCCTCTCAATTAACCCAGTCAAGAAACTCTCACAGATCTGAGCAAAGATTTGTCTCCTAAGAGATTCTTAGTCTTTATCAAGTTGAGAGTTAATTGAAACCATCACACAAGTATAAAACTATTAATGAATTATTATTGGCAACCATTGACCTGCTTAACAATCTCAGCATCAAACTGAAGTTCAGTAATCTACCCAGGGACATGTGTACCTCCTCAGACTTGCTCTTGAACACCATGTTGTTTGGAAAACATTGTGACAGCAGGTAAAGGGGAAAAGAAAAAGTTTCAAGTTGGGATGCCAACCTTACGTTGTATAGAATCCCATACTTATCAGGAAACAATATTATCTGGACAGTGTTGTTCATACCAGCTACACAGAGCCAGAACTTTACATATTCTAAAGCCAGTGACACTGGAGAGAGAAGCATTGAGGCACTTCACTTTCTGACTCTCAAAACAAGTCACGTTGACAAGATACATTTGTCTGAGAATGTCATCCTGATTTAGCATAGCTGGAAACTTTACCTGCACTAAATCCCAAGGTTCAGAAAACAACCAGACTTTTAGAGGAAAGAAATCAAAATACCTGCTGTAGGACAGGTCAGTTGTCATCCTGAAATTAGCTCACCATGGGAATAGCACAACATTTACTATAAGAATCAAAATTCCTGTCTCTGGTAGCTACATCTCTTAGCTAGAGGAAAGCTAGCAACCAGAATGGCTATCCTTCCTCTAACACTAGAGAGAGTTGATTTGACAGATCCCTTTTTATAAAGCAGAAAATTAACTGTCCCAAAGACCTTCTCTATCGGTATGCTCTCTTTTCAAGGTAAGTATTAGATTAATAGTGTAGCTTCTGAGGAAAATTTTTCTAGTATATTTTGATTATCTTATGTAAAAGTGACCTAAATTAAAATTACCCAGTCCATTACTGATTTTTCCCTCTAAAATTGCAGTTGTGTTATAATGTGAAAATTTTCATTGCTCTTCAACATGAAATTAAAATTACATAGTTATTAAAAAAGGAACCTCAATTTATAATTTTTGAAAAGAAGTCTTGGGCTTCAAAGCTTAATTACCTAGAGCTCATTAAAATGCAGGATTATTAACCCAAGAGCTGAAGTTTCTTGTAATAGTGGATCTTTTATAAGAGTAATTATGAGAGTCATAAGTATTAAGTATTAAAGTAACACTCCATATTTAAAGGGAAAGTGTTCAGCCTCATCTTCCAAACAATATAAAGAAGATCTTGTAGGCATGACCAGAATGTTAAAATGCTATGCATATTTGGCTTTCTTGTTCAAATAAGACATAATATTCCTACAAGCTCTATGATGACAACCTCAGAGGATGAAATATATTAATTAATAAGAAGAATATATAATCATGACTTAACTGCTATTTTCCTAAACTATCCTGAGAAAAAAAGGAAGTATAAATGTACCCTTAGTGTGATAAGGTTTACATAAGAAAATGAGGGAATGTCTACAAGATTATAGACTTATATGGTCACAGGTATAATCTCTCATTAGTAGATTTATAGATGCTAGAACCACCTTTTTGGTAATTTTCAGTAGTTTACCACCTTTTTCTAATAATTATATATATTTAATAATAAATATTTTTTAAAATAATACTTTGAGAATCTCATACAATGTAATTTGACCATATTTGCCTCCCCATCTTCCCCTTAACTCCTTCTGGATCCACCAATCTATTTATCCCCATAAACTCCTCTTTGATTATTTTTTAATTCAACAACCCATTGACTCTGTTTTTTACTAACTATAGACTCCTGGGTGTGGATCCACTGAAATGTCACTAAGAATATGTAAAGTTCTGGCTCTGTGTAGCTGGTATGAACCAGGGGCCACACACTTAAAGAAAACTGACTGGCCCTTTCCCAGAAGCTATCACCTCTGCATAGCTCCTAAGTTAGAGTGGGGTTCAAGAGTCACTTCTGACTCCAGGCTAGAATGTTTACTGGCTTAATCTTGTGCAGACAACCACAGCCACTGTGAATTTATTCCCATCATATCCAGAAGGCATGTTTATTCCAGTCCGCCCCCAATTTCTGGCTCTTGCACTCTTTCCAACCCTATTCTCAGATGCACCCTGAGCCTTAGAGAGCTGGCAAAATATAAATCCTATTTGTAGCCAAGCACTACACTGCCATTTACTCTCTGAATTTTGATCAGTTGTGAGTTTCTGTATTAATCACCATCCATTGCACCAAGAAATTTCTCTGATGAGGTCAGAAAGCTGAACTTACCTGTGGGCATAGAGATGTGGCTTTACAGGGCATTTAGCAAGGTAATAGCATTAAGATCACCACTGAGGCTAATGAGCTCCCCATCCATGGTTTCTTTGCCAGATTTTGAGTTCCAGGCATGGGTTCCTTCTGCAGAATGGACGTTAAATCTAATCAGAAGGCAGTTGGCTTCCTCAATAATATTCCTTCCCCTATCACCCCATTGGTATTTTTTTCCACATGACTCATTATTGAATTTTACAGAGTTCATAGCTCATTTTCATATTTCTCTTTTACAGCCTCTCTAGCACTTTCCAGGACTTTAAAATCTAGCCAACAGGGAAAATGTTTCAGTGTCAGAACAAACTGATTTCTCCATGTCTTCTGACCAATGTTTGGTATCTTTGGCAATAGTAGCTTATAATCAAATTCACATGGGTCACCAAGAGCAACACCAATGGTCTGTATTGTCTGAGGGGTTCTTCAGGACACTCCTGAATGAAACTCAAGATGATGTGTCCTACACCTAGCTCTGGGCTTTTTATCTAGTAACCTAAGACTTCTATAATGAACATAATAACCTATATACAGTGATTTCAATTAATATATATCAATATATTAGCATATATTAATTATATACTATATATTAATATATGTATGTATAGTTATATATGAATATATATACATATAAAGCTTACAAAATCACAGATTTATATGTAGATTTTAAAAATATCCCAGCATTAGCTATCTCTCTGCAAGTCTCCTCTGTGTCCTTCCCTCCCGTCTCTCTTCTCTCCCCATTATTCTCCTGTCCCCATTCATATCAGCAGTGTTCTACTAAGTAGCCTTCCTCTGAGAGATTTCTCCACCCACCCAACCTCCAATGATGGCTTGCTAGTTTTCTGGATTATCCAAGTTGAACACACAAATCAAAACACTCCACATTAGATCCACATGAGTAAGAACATGTTTGTCTGGATCTTTAGTAATCAAGTTTCATTTCAGCAACAGAAAAGTAACAAATAAACTTGGTCCACAGATGCTCTTCCAGGAGTAAAGCTTCTCTTCCTTTCTGGGTTATCATCAGTGAATAACACCACAGCCTTACCTTTATTTCCAGAGACCTTCACCCCATCTTCCATCTCGAGGTAACCAATCTTACTGATACCTCTGCTTTGCCCTCCTGCTTTCTGCTTGTACAAGCTCAAGAAGTGACTTCTGTTCCCTTTTATCTTTGTTCCGCATGCCATCTATCCCTGTGTTATGGGTACCCCCTCATCTCCTGGGAGTTTTCCTATTCTTTTATGTGACAATTGTTATTTTGAGCATAAACTACATATTTAATCATTCAATAAACAAATGAACAGACAAAATTTTCCTCTTATTCCTAGATATTTACATGAAAGAGAATATATAATATGTTTGGTGTGACATCTTAAGACTGAAAAGTTAAGAAGAAAAATGATTTTTTAAAAATCACTTGACATTTCCATAATAAAGATGGATAGAAGACACAGTGGGTAAGAGTGAATACTGAGAGTTGCGTATAGCAATGTACTCCTTTAATCCCAGCACTGGTGAGGCAGGACAATGAGTTTGAGTCTACCCTGTTCTACAAAGTGAGGTGCAGAGCTACATAGTGAGACCCTGTCTTTAAAAAACAAAACAAAAGCAAAAACAAAAAACAACTGACCAAACAAACAAGCAAAATAGCAACAAAAAACAAAGCAGAACAAAAAAGTAACGCACCTGGGTGTGTATCAGGGCATTCATACCACCTAGAGACTGACTCTTTTAAACATAAAGGTACAAAAGAGACATCAGGGTTAAGACTAAATAATCACAAGATTAAATTAAAAATAAAGAAAGTCATATGATTCTCAGCTTAACAATGGGCTGCATGAGTAACAGAGGAATATGTGCTGACTCACCAAGCAGATGAATACTAACTGGATCATTAGGACAGGTCTGTGCTCCTCAAAGGAAAAGTGCTAGAAGGTATTCTCAAACAGACCCTTAAAATGTTATGGATATCATTTAACTTTAGTTTGCACAGAAATTTCTAGAAAAATCAAAAAGTTCAGTGCTTTAACTCTAATGTAGTCTTTACACTTTTGAATGTAGCTAATCAATATGTTTTTATAAGCTTTGAATTCTTTCATAAAAAAGATTAGAGAATAAAATAAAAATAATAACCAGAAAAAAGAAAAAGACAAAATAGCTATTCCCTTAGCTTATGATGTTGAGATTTCTAGATTAAATTTTATACCCTTGAAGTCCAAGTTCAATTTATAGTCAACAAAATGATATTTCCTGCTTCCATCAAAAAGGGAAAGTCCCAGATTCTTATGAGCCTTAATCATGTCTCAGTAAACTGCTTTTGACAACTTAAGAGTAAAGAAACCAGAGCCAGGTATATTGAATTTCTTTTTTAAAGCATATGGGTTAGAAAATGAAGGTGGGAAGGCTTGGCACTGAAATCTCTGGTTTTGCCAAAGCCTAAAATATTTAGGACAAATAATACTGAAATAAAAATAGTTTAAATTATTTTCCAAGCTTCAAATATGATGAAAAAACTCCTGGTGTTAACTTTTCTGGAGTGACCAATTGCTCACTACAAGTCAGAAAATAATTTCTAAAATAGAACAAAAAGAATAAGGCATTGAGAAATGCAGCATGTTTCTGCTGACTAACCTTCACTTGGCTGTAACACAAAGAACATCAAGCTCCTAAACGCAAATTTGGGCAGAACAGCAGCAGAAAATTATGCTTTTATACATCCTTTGTTGACAGCAATGTTGGAAATCCGTGGCATCTTAAGGAAGCATCTCTAAAGAAGGCCAAGTTCAGTCACATTCACTAGAGAACCAAGGGCAAAGAATGCTAGTATGCTCACACCATGTGAGCTGAACTGCTTCAGAGGCAGAACTCGCTCCATGGTTATCATAATCTCCAACTACCCTGAAGCTAAGGAGCATAGCCTTCAAATGGCTGACAAGTCAGAAAATATCCTGTTTGCTATAACAGATACTAAAACAAGATGATGGTTTATATTTGTTCCTTTTCACTGTCAGACTGTTAAATAACCCAGACAATGAAAAAAAAAATCTCCTTTGGGAAGGATGTGGGCAAAGAGTGTTTCCTTGTAAAACCTTCTTACGGAAACTTTCAGAAAATATTTTGTCAAAATGCAATAAAAGATTTCACTCTTTTTTAATAAAATTTATGTTAAAATAATCATATATATACATACATATATATATGTATGTATACACATATATGTATATATGCATGTATATATATATATATATATATATATATATATATATATATATACTGAAAATGTAAAAGATGAGAAAATAGAAAGCTACTAATAGAAATTAAATAGAAACTACTAAATAGAAAGTTACTAATAAAGAATTGGATGCATATGCTGTGAAGCATTCATTTAAAACCATTAAAAACGTTGTAAAATAGGTGATAAAAAGAGAAAACATAACTGCTGTGTGGATGAGAGCAAGCTCAAACACTACAATAAGTGATAATTATATCAAAATGTGTGTAGGCAAGAGAACCTTTTCATGCTGCTGTTCCAACACATCTGTAGAGCTGCAGAGCTAAGCCCTATATCATCCCTCCTCACCTGTGTCCCTCTGCTCAGCCAGCCTCATAGTTTTAAACACAGATCAAATCTTTCGGGATCAGACTCCATCTTAGATGACCTGACATAAGGTTACATTCAAATAAACTAACAGGCCGATACCTAACACTAGTTTCCAGGCTACCCGCAACAAGACCTATGTCTAATAACAGTTTCCAGGTTACCAACCAACAAAACCTGCATCTAGAACAGATTTCCAAGTTTTCCCCACAACAAATCTACAGCCTGAGGTTACAAGCCCGCCCCTGACACTTCACTTCCTAACAACCACCAATCAGGAGGAAATCAAAGTTAAGTTTATGGTTTGGCTCTGAGCCTCAGCCACAGGAGACACCCAATTAGATGCTTGCCAGGCTACAAACACTCACACCTCACTTGGCATTTCCTTTAAAAGTTTGTCCAGATGAATGTTTGGGACTTTTCTCCACCAAAACCCTCCTGTGGGCTGGGGGTGAGTTAAGTCCAAACTTGAGCTTGTGAATAAAGACCTTTGTGGGATTGCATTGGATCGACTCCTGATTGGCCTTTGGGGGTTCACAAACATTCCTCACTGAGTTTTTCTACCTAATATGGATGTGCATTTCTGTACACATATCTACCCAAACCTTGAATTGGATAGAAAGAGAAACCATCTCAAACTTCACAAATCTGAAACAAGCTCCTGAGGTACTGAAGCTAAAACTGACACTTTAAAAAAAAAAACTTTAAGTCTATTTAATTCATGGCAATTCTCTACTTTCAGATATTTAGGACTTGGAGCAATCTCTGACGCCAGCATAGGTTTTATATCCCACGTCTTGTCCATCGTCGACTTTCCCAGATCCCATATAGTTACCCCCAGTGACATTACCCTGGATTTAACACTGCTCCTCTGACTTGTGACTTATGTCTCCCTGTGTTGAATATCTCCTACATTGTCTATTCTCAAAATGGCAAAGAGAATAACCACCTTAAAGAGGCCAGAACACAGTACTCTTAAGTTCACAACCATCTGATCACTTTCCATCACCCTGTAACTGAAAGCCAAGCCATGCTAGAAAATGTCACCTGAGAACACTATTTACAATGCAATCACCTTTCTTCTGTATCCTTTCTGCTGTGCTTTCTTACATTTGCAGCATTTATTACACTCAAAGATAGTATATGATGTACTTGTTTATTGACTATCTCAGCTCTCAACCCATGTAGAAAATAAGCCCCACAAAATAAGAATTTTCTGCCTGTTTACCTAACCGTTACATTGTTAGTGCCTAAAGTACCACCTGGTATACAGGGCACAGACTCCCTGAATGAAAGATGAAGATGCATGTGGTAGTCAGAGTGATTGTCCCTGCATTATGAAAATTTAGATCATTTTTGTTTCCTGAAAACACTTTATTCCTTTCAACAATTTTCAGTTCACATGAGATTTTAGTGCAGAAACACAGCAAACCTTTTTAAGCTTTCTATACCCACAAATTCACAAGTTCATCCATTGTCAACACTCAAGGCATCAGAAAAGATATAATCTTTTATCACAGCTGACAAAAATCAATGATGACACACTTTGTCTGGAGATGAACACTTTGATACCAGAACTCCTTCCTGGTGCCGGTCCTATGCTTCCTGATGTAAAATGATATGAACTGTCTGATTCAGGGCAGCTTTACCACCTAGGAACTTTCCTCCACTCACCTGACCTTGCTTCCTTTCAACTTCTGGCAACCAAGACATTTTAACTTTTCCCAAAATTTTGATTTCTTTGAAATGTCTCTATCTTCCTATGTGACACAGAAGAACTCGTGACACACAAGAACTCACAACACATTCCTTTCTGATTGTCCCTTTACTCTGTTTAGTTTTGTATGAAGCAATAATGAGTGAAAATTCTTTTGTAATATGTTGGGTGTTGCCAGTGCTGTAAATTTCGCCTATCTTATACATATACACAAATATCTTATAAGATATATGGATATATGTATACATATATACATATGGAGGTGTATTATAGTTGTATCTCAGTTTTTTCATCTGAACTCTTCTAACAACTTTTCATATGCTTACTTGCTATCTATTCCCTTTTTAAAAAATAATTAATGTGTGTGTATTTATGGTGTGTGGCCCTATCTATATAAGCACCATATTGGTGCAGTATTGCAGAGGAAGGAACCAAACCCTCAAGAATTAGAGTGACAGGCAATTGTGAGCCTTCTAATATGGGTTCTGGGAACCTAACCAGGGTTCCATCAAGAATGGCAAGTTCTTTTAAACTCTGAGGTAGACTTTAGCCCCTTTTCACTTTCTTTTGTGAAATATCTGCTCAAGTCTTTGGCCATTTCTTAATAAGGTCATTCAATTTCTCATTATTGAATGTAAGAATTCTTCATCTATTTTGGAAAGTAATCCTTTATCAAATGTCTGTTGCAAATGTTTCCAGTCAGTCTCTAGGTTTTCTTTTCATTCTCCTGAAATTGCTTCTATGATTGGGTAAATATTTCACATTTTAAAATAAAATGTCCAAGATCATCAGCCAAATTCTTTTATTTTATTAGATTTTTTTTATTTACATTTCAAATGTTATCCCCTTTCCTAGTTTCCCCTCTGAAAATCCCATATCCAATCCTCCCTCCCCCTGCTCCCCAACCCACTCACACCCATTTCTGGCCCTGGCATTCCCCTATCCTGGGGCATAGAACCTTCACAGAACAAAGGGTCTCTCCTCTCATTGATGACTGACTAGACCATCCTCTGCTACATATGCAGTTAGAGCCACAAGTTCCACCATGTGTTTTCTTTGATTGGTGGTTTAGTTCCAAGGAGCTCTCGGGGTACTGGTTAGTTCACATTAATGTTCCTCCTATGGGGTTTCAAACCCCTCTTTGGGTACTTTCTCTAGCTCTTTCATTGGGGACCTTGTGTTCCATCCAATGGATGATTGTGAGCATCCACTTCTGGATTTGCCAGGCTCTGGCAGAGCCCCTCAGGAGACAGCTATATCAGGCTCCTGTCAGCAAGCTCTTGTTAGCATCTGCCATAGTGTCTGGGTTTTGTGGTTGTTTATGGGATGGATCCCCAAGTGGGGCAGTCTCTGGATGGTCATTCATTCAATCTCTGCTCCAAACTTTGTCTCTATAACTCCTTCCATGGGTATTTTGTTTCCACTTCTAAGAAGAATTCTGAGCTTCTGGGCTAATATCCACTTATCAGTGAGTGCATATCATGTATGATTCTTTTGTGATTGTGTTACCTCACTTAGGATGATATCCTCCAGATTCATCCATTTGCCTAAGAATTTCATAAATTCATTGTTTTTAATAGCTGACTATTACACCATTGTGTAAATGTACCACATTTTCTGTATAAATTCATCTGTTGAGGGCCATCTGGGTTCTTTCCAGCTTCTGGATATTATAAATAAAACAGCCACATTGTTATTAAATCATTTCAACACATGGATTGGTATCTTACAGCTATGCCTTATTAGTAATATCATGTAAAGTGTTCATGACTACAGATGGTTTCACTCTCTACATCTGGTAAAGTATTTTCAAGTTTGGACATTTGAGTTCAATTCCCCAGAAACCATGTTGAAAAGATGGAATTAGTGTTTGAGCTTATACTCTCAGCATTGGAGAAGGAGATAGGCAGATCCTCCAGCTCACTAGCCTGCTAACCTTGATGAGATCCAGGCCAAGACTCTGTCTGGAGAAACAAGGTCTGGAGCACATGACAGATGACAGCACACACATATACTAGATATTTAAATGGATAGAGATTTATTGAATAGATAGGAGAGAGAGAGAGAGAGAGAGAGAGAGAGAGAGAGAGAGAGAGAGAGAGAGAGAGATTTGTTTATTGCTTGGGTTTCTCCCTGCAGGCAACCCTGCTCATGCCCATTTGTATAAGCCCAAAACAAAGACAAGGTCATAGAGGGAAAATTCTCTATTCCTAGACAGAGCATCTGACCTGAGTCTGGGATTTGCTACTTGGTAAACACCCTCATTCCCTCCATGTGCAGAGTCAGCTTGAAATGGTTTCAATAGCCTTGAGTGGTAAATGCCACAATTGCCCCTGAATAACCCCATGTGGGTTTTTCCATCATCGTTTCCCAGCATCCTATAAATAGACAAAACCATTAGAGTACACTGTGACAAACATGTTAGCTGAACTTTGTCAGACACATTTCAGCTTTTGAAATTAGCTTATCAAAGGTAAAGTATATTATAGCTTGGATAAAGTCATTTTCTCTGACCATATTATAGACCCCTATCTTTCTATCTCAAATATCAGGCATTCACTTGGCCTGGCTGACATCCAGGGTTGTGCTTCTGTCTATAAAAATTTTTCTTTCTCTCAAAAAATTACACCCTATTAAAATCTCAGTCTACATCTTTGCTTTCACTACTCTTTGGAGCTAAGGCTCATGCAACAGCAGCAGTTTATTCTAGAACATACTTTGTCTGGAACAGAAAGTACCCCAAGCAAATGCTCCACCATCGATTGCCTTGGAACCAGTCTAACCTCAGAGCCAGGTATAACTGACTTGCTGAAAAATCTACAACCCCAAAAGACAAGCCTCAAAGCCACCCCAGACCAGAGATGCTAGAGAAGCTTACGCTTCCACGTACACCTAATTTTCTATCTGTGAACAAATGTTAAGAAGCCAAGACCCCCACAGTCTAAGGCTTGTTCCTCTCCAGTTCCCAAGCCTTTGAATTTCTGAGCTGCATGATTTTTTTCTATGCCTCTATCTATCCAAAGATGTAGTAGGAATGACTGTTTTGTCCATTCTCTGGCAAGAGAGTTTATTAATCCTATTCCTATTCTACAGACAAAGACTTCTCCTGGTGACTACAAAGGACCCAAAGAACATATTTATAAAAGGTAGAATACTTGTCCTTCAGGGCCAATATGAAAACAGGGAAAGCTGTGTAAGAAACATCACACATTTAACCTTTCAGCAATGTTCCAGTGGTTGCCCCCATTTTTATTGTTTATTCTGTTTAGGTTTTTCACCATCACCTGCCTTTTGCACATGCTTTCTCGGACTCTCAGGTCCATATTTCCTTCCAAAGTTCTTCCTTTGAAGGAATATGTGATATGGAGAGTTATTGAATCTGTGCATCTGGAGTATGCAAATAACATCTCATGAGCTATTCTCACGTTGTTCTAGTTTCCTTTCTGTTACTGTCATTAAAACACCCTGACAAAAGTGACTTAAAGAAAAAAGAGATTTATTTCAATTCACAGTTCCAGGTTTCAAACTATCATTGTAAGGACATTATAGCTTGCAACTTGATGCAGCCAGTCACATCTATAGTCAAATGCAGAATGAAATGAATGTGCATATGCTCATATGCTTGTTTGCACAAGCTAGATGTCACCATCCTTATACAGGTGGCTAGAGGATAGTGTAGCCTGCATTGGGACTGTATCTTCCCAGTCAATTAACTTAATTAAGACAAGCCCTGACAGGCATGTCCCTGGGCCAACCCAATATAAATACCCTTTCATTGAGATGCTCTCCAGGTAGTACAAAGTTACATGAAATTGACAATCAAGCTAACCATCATACATGTCTAATTCCTGATTCACTGAAAGGAGAAAATAATGTCTGGTTTTGCAGATGTACGTTGCGTGACATGCTGAAATGGCTGGACACAGTTTCATTTGAAGATCTTATTCATTATTCATTTGGCAGTCACTAAGGAAATATTTTCTTGTTTTCATCATGAAAAGTCTGATGTGACAGGAGCTGAGGTTGAGAGAGGGTTGTTCCCGGCACTGCACAGCAACACTTCTGTATACTCTTTTCCCACCTCCTTTTCCTGATTCTCCAAGTACTAATCTATAGGTCTAGCAAAGCTGCAATATTCTCTAAGAGTGACTAGGTGAAAGTGAGCCAAAAGACAGAAGGAGCTGTCACTTTCTCCCCATCCTTTGTGGCACCTGGCCTTGATGCTTCTGAGAAGCACTGAGATCATATAGTCAACCTTTGAGAACTGTCACAATTGTCTCCCACTTGTAAAACTATGCATTTTACAACTGCTAGTGTCCTTAATCACTTCCTACAAACATCTCTGTGTGTCCTTTTATGTATGTATGTATGTATTTATATATTTATTTGCTAATATTTTAAATTATTATCAAGAGTAAGATTTAAAAACAGGTTTTCTTTCCTCTACCCATTCAGTATGAATGACACTAGCCTCTCTCCCACAGGCACATTGTGTGGTATAATGACAGTCTCTACAATGAACACAGACTTAGATCTTACTTCTGTTTGTCTATATTTAGGACACAAGTTATAAACCAAAGTTTATTTGCCATCTGAGCATAGAGATGCTAAGACCAGATTAGTGGGACTATCAGTGTTTCAGTTCTTTGCAAACAACAGCCTCCATAAGTCTCACTTCCATCTGTGGTTTGTTTGTTTATTTGTTTGTTTGCTTGTTTTAATTAACTCACTAGTTTAAGGTATAAGTACCCAAAGCTGAACATGAGCATAACGTCGGAGGATTCTGTTTTCCTCTCTAGTGCACTGTCCAGTCTGCTGGAAGGACAGTGGGTCCTCTCAGCAAACATGTTGCAATCATAAAATACTGGGACTATCACTGATGAACAACTGCAGAAGGTAAATATTTCCAACTGTCAGCAAATAAAATACCAGAATGGTAGGAAGTGACTGGCATTTAAAAGACAAACTGTTTTGTTTTGTTTTGTTTTTTGTTTTTTGTTTTTGTTTTTGTTTTTGTTTTTGTTTTTTGTTTTTTTCAAGACAGGGTTTCTCTGTATAGCCCTGGCTGTCCTGGAACTCACTCTGTAGACCAGGCTGGCCTTGAACTCAGAAATCCGCCTGCCTCTGCCTCCCGTGTGCTGTGATGAATCAGTTCTAATTACAATGAGAGTAAGTTGAGATTAAACCTCAAATGGTTTAATGGCATGAAAGTTACTCTTTAAGAGTCAGAATTACAAATTCAGAAGCTAAGCATCTTAGGAATCTCACACGTAGATCCTCCTCACTGCTCAAAACGCCTCTTTACCCAAAGTCACACTTTCAACACAATATGGAGAGTATGGGGGAAATTTAAGCTCTTGTACTAAACAAATGGTATAAAACATATTTTTCTGTAGTATATAATGATCTATCCATTCTTCAGAACTTATTCATTTAAGACTTTGTTTTTAATTATGTATACATAGGTGTCTAAGTGTATGCTTATGACAGAGGAGTCCAGAAGAAGGCATTGGATCCCCTGGAGTTAGAGGTAGTTGTGAGCCACTCTAATTTGGCCAAACTGCCATCAGGAGCAAGAACAGTAAGTGGTCTTAATCACTCAGCCATCTCTCCAGTCCCAGCTTACCCATTTCAAAAATGAACAAACAAGAGGGCATACATACCCACGTTGACACAGTGCCCAACCAGTTATTGCAGATATGGATACTGAGATAATATTCTCACTTAGTTACTTTTCTGTTGCCCTAACAAAAGCAACTTAGAAAGGAAGTATGTATTTGGCTCACAGTTTGAAATTTTAGACCATTATTGTGGGAAAATCATAGCAGCAAGAGCCTGGGGCTTCCTCACATTGTACCTGCAATCAGAAATCAGATATTAATGAATATTTGTTTTTAGCTAGCTCTTTTCTGTTCCAGCTTCCCACCTATGAGGATAAGACCACACATAAGAGGGGTGTCTTTCCATGTCAACTGACCAAATCAAGATAAAACTCTGAAGGTACATCCTAGATCTACCTCCCAGATGATTCTAGATCTCATCAAGTTGACAATTGAGAATAACAATCATAGAAACCAAACTCACCTCAGTGATACCTTGTGCTTTCTCTGGGTCACCTTGTATCTGAAAAGGGGTCCAAACTGACCTTTGGAACTAGAATACTACAAAACATAATCAGTAGATGTTTTTCCATTGTGTTCCCATTATAACATAAAATATGTATATCTTAGACGAATGAGCATTCTCTCACAGGGGGCTGCTTTTAATTCTGGGCATGGCCTGGATCAAGATCTGAAATTGGGGCCAGGTGTAATGACTCATGCTTTTAATTCCAGCACTAAGAAGGCAGAGGCAGGAAGATCTCTGTTAGTTCAAGGCCAGTCAGGTCTATATCATGAGTTCCAAGACAGCTTGGGCTGTATCCCAAAAATCAAAACAGAGAAACAAAAATCCAAAGTGGACCCCTTACTAATGAGGGGCAGCTGAAAGCAAAAGTTAACAATAGACATCATTTATTATTAGCAATACTGGAGTATTTATTGATTCCTAGTTTAGTGGTACCAATGAGTGATGGACAGGAAATGTCAGTTACAAGTTACAAGTTACAAGGTCATGCTCCATTCACACCACTAATGTTGTTCCTGGATCCAAAATTGACCTAACTTTCTGGACATTCTGGGATGATTCACTTGTAAGAGGGTTCTAAGAATTCCTGATAGAAAAGACAGACATTGCACTGGGTTTTGTCAAATGTATGTGTAAATGCACACACACACACACACACACACAGAGAGAGAGAGAGAGAGAGAGAGAGAGAGAGAGAGAGATCATGAGACTTAAATCTTAGCTCATGCTAATCTGTCAGGCTATGGAAAACAGGTTTCATATGGCTGTAAATTCAGGTTTATTTCATGGCCCATCTGGTTCACCATTCACAGGGCCCTCCTTTTAGAAGCTCAGAATTTCTGCTCTCCTGGACTTTGTGACATTTTCATTTCTTGGTGCTCCAGAAAGATAAAACCCACAGGCTGGATCTCTCCTCACTCCCTTACGCTACCCTGGCACAGCACTCAACAGCATCCATTTTGCTGCCCTCCTTTAATCACAGAATGACAGTATTTCAACAAAACAGAAGGGTTATATGCATGTTTTTACTGCATTTTTATGGGTAGCCATATATTTTCCTCCTTTCCTCCTCTGATACTGTAACAATCTTTCCTAAATTAAATATATAACAAATTGCTCACAGGACTTTATTTCCAGGCTCTGTTAAGTCATCATTAAATAACTTCATGCTGCCTGACAGTAATTTCTCCTCAGTGTGTGACCTTAGAGACTGGTACGGACAGAGGTTCACAATGGAAAGAAGAGAGTGGGGGTGGAGGTCACACTGGGCCAGGCAGAGTGGGCCTCACAGAAAGGGACAGTGAAAAGCACACATTCACATAACAGCAAGCCTGTTCACCCACAGACCTGTCCCCACTCCAGCTCCAGCTCCAGCTCCAGGTACAGTAAGGTTCTATGATGATATCTGATAGACTGTAAAAGAAAGTTAGGGGAAGAAAAGGATATGGGAGAACAGCTGGATGGGAAAAAAATTACACAAGAGGGTGGAGCTCAGGACGATTTGATGGAGAAAGAACTGAGAGAAAGCTGCACCAGAGAGACAGATAGAGAGGGAAATAGGAGAAGAATGAGGAAGAGGGAGAAGGAGGAATTTGGTAAGGAGAGGGAAAGAGAAAGCTCGGTGAGTTTTGAATTCACATTGATTTATGCATTTATTCATCTATTCTTTTATTGATCCAAGGCAAGGTCTGCATAATATTGCTGAGGAGGACAGTTTTCTGAGCCCTGAGACCTGAGGCTGTTCTATTCCTTATACGCAGGTTGCCATAAGTAAGGATGAAGCAGATACAAAGAGCATCACCTAAAACTGGAAAGGGCTTTAGGGGTGAGCAATTCAGGGCTAAGCCACAGTGCAAAGTGGGCCAGCCACTTGGAGTTACTGAAGTTCATTCCATAAAGAGAATGAACAAACCACAGCCAGAATATCCTGGAGGAAATATGGGCAAAAAAAAAGAAATATTCTTTGTTTTTTCTGATAGCTGTAACTATCTTAATCTATTGATCTTTGCATTTCTCTAAAAGATGGTAAGCAAAGTGGGACTAGATGCTAGCTACAGCTATGCCTCTCGCGTGTCTGCTCTAAGGTGCAGCAATTTGCTTTCACAGAGTCTTTCCAGTGTGGAGCATGCAATCCTAAGGACTATAAATGCTGTATGCCTGTAACCCCAGCCGATAATTATACCTCACCTAATGTGCCATTTTAAAAATAAAATCCACATGCATCTGAGGAAATTGCTCACCTAGTAAAATGCGAGAACCTGGGATTAAGTTCACATAACTCTTATGAAAAGTTGGTCATAGTGACACACATTTATAATCCAAGCAGCGACAAGATAGACTGACAGAGACCTGGAGGATTGCTGGCCGCTTACTTTAACCTATGTGAGAATTTCTGTCTCAATCAAATGGAAAAGCTACCTGAGGGATGATACACAAAATTGTTTTCTGATGTCTAACACACACACACACACACACACACACACACAGGCATACACATGAGCACATGCATGCACACACAAACTACCTAGACTCTTGAGTTATATTTAACTCCATGAGAAATGGAGTGTTGTTTTGGCACTTTCCATTTTTCTGGTATCAATCCAGACATGTAGAAAATTAATTATAGAAGAGAGGAATATTTTGATCAATCTTTAGTGAATAACTTAGTCCAGCAAATATTTCTTGGCAGTCACGCATATCACTGCCCACAGGGTTATTTCCTGTATTAGACTTCCCAGCAGGATCTATATTGTATGTTGTAAGTGATTTGGATCTGCTCATAATGGAATGGATGAATTACCTGTAACACTTTGATACCACATTCATTCATTCATTCATTCATTCAAATCCAAAAATATTTGAAATGTCAACAAAGCATATTGAATGGGAGGATACCAGACTACATGGGCTAGCTAGAGCACCCAACCTTCATTTTTACAGAAAACAACAACACAATTAAGTCACAGGGGTTCTCCTAAATTTTCACATCATCTTACTTCCTCTTGGAAGGTTTATATCACATATTAGACAAAAATTAGACTTTATCTATTATGAATATTGGACACAAAGATTCCAGTCCCACTAAGTATCTGTTGCCACGCTTCTCAAGGACAGGGTCCTTCATGTTTGCATAAATGTAGCTCATTAGCATACTTACCATGAACACCATCATAAACCCTGAACCTAGAATGAACTTCTGGTTCATAATTTTTCAATCTGATTACATGAAATTCCTTGTTGCATTCAGTAAATATATGGTAACTTTTCTTCAGTATGCAGTATTACCTACACACATTAAACACAACACTTTTTACATTAGTCTGATTGATGGTAATAACTTTTTAAAAATATTATTACTAGACTAATAAAATTCTCTATGAGAAAACTGAATTTGAGGCTAAATTTCTCTGGTTAACTTTTAAGACTGCTTCGTTCCCTCAGAGACCATTCCAACTTGGATCTATCTCAGGGGGAGGCTCCGGGGCCTGACATTGTTGCTAATGCTGTGGTGTGTTTACAGACAGGAGCCTAGACTGGCTGTCCTTAAGCAGCTGACTGAAACAGATGCAGATACTTACACCCAACCAATGGATTGAAGTTGGAGATCCCTGTGGTTGAATTGGGAAAAGCTGGAAGAAGCTGAAGAGGAGGATGATCCCATAGGAAAACCAGGAGTCTCAACTAACTCCAACCCCTGAACCACCAACCAGGCAGCATATACTATCTGAAACGAGGCCCCTGACACATACAGGAGAGGACTGCCTGGATTGGATTTAATGAAAGAGGATGTACCTAACCCTTGAGAGACTTGAAGCCCCAGGGAGTGGTGAGGCCTGGCTGGAGGGGGTTGGAGGGTGGGAGGTGGGGGTAGGGGGTGCTGGAGAGTAGGATAGAGTGAGGTGGGGGTGGGGAAGAGATATTGTCTTGGAGACAAGGGAGTGTAGGAATGAGATGTGGAACTGTGGAAGGGCAGACAGGGAGCAGATAGTGACTGAAATGTAAAAACTTAAAAGAAAAAAAGAAAAAAAGACTGTTCCATGAACTGTTAACAGACTACTGACCTTTCTGTATTTGTCTTTTCAAAAAATGTTTTGTGAGTGCTTGTACAAGGGCATGTTGGCTGCACATGTGTGTATATGCACTTGTATGTGTGTGTGCATGTAAAGGTCAAGGACGGCCTCGGATGTCATCCTACCACTCTGGAAAGACAACTGGCATTCCTGCCTAAGTGCTCCTGGAAAGCAATATCTCACATTGAGAACAAAGGTGGAATCAATAGTTTTAGACCAACACGTGATGGGCAGGATAGAGCTCTGCAGTCAAAGGCAATTTGCTCCTAGGCACATGTGTGTTCACACTCTAACCTCATCTGTAAGCAAACTAACCTGGTACATACCTTGTCATGGGAGGAATAGAGGAAAAGAAACCAGAGGCCGGGAGTGGTGGCACACACGTTTAATTCCAGCACTCGGGAGGCAGAGGCAGGCGGATTTCTGAGTTTGAGGCCAGCCTGGTCTACAGAGTGAGTTCCAGGACAGCCAGGGCTACACAGAGAAACCCTGTCTCGAAAAGCCAAAAAAAAAAAAA